>CM053030.1:215052535-215127055 GCA_028564925.1 Lithobates sylvaticus | reverse complement strand
TATAGATATAGCGGCATAGATATGTAAATAAAGGTGGCATTCATATGTATATCATGCCCCCTGCAGTGAGGAGATTATGTGCTGCAACCAATCAGTGAGTAGTATTACTGTACAGTAATCTCTAGCAACCAATCAACAAGCAGAAATCATGTGCTGTATCATCTATAAACTAATCAGTGAGCCGTAATGTGTGCTGTAACCTCTAGCAACCAGTCAATAAGCGGAAATGATACACTGTAACCTCTGGCAACCAATCACAATCACTGCCTGATCTGATACAGTAAACTGATTTTAAGTCTAGCTGCTATTTATTGTATGTCTCAGAGCAGGTGGAGAGCGAAATTGTATGGGGGGGGGGGGGGCAAGAAAAAGTTTGCCCAGGGTCCAATCAATATTAAAGACGGCCCTGGTGTCATGTAACATGTCAAGTAACAGTCACATGGAGGGCAGGACTCACGGTTTACCAGCAGAACATTGCCCAAAGCATCACACTGCCTCCACCAGCTTGTCTTCTGCCCATATTGCATCCTGGTGCCAACTTTTCCCCAGGTAAGAAAAGCAGACACCCCATCCACAACAAACTACGATGCCCATTTTTTCTGCTTTCAGCACATCAACTTCAGGGATAACCGTTTACTTGCTGCCTAAAATATTCCACCAACTTTCAGATGTCATTGTAACGAGATATTCAATGTAATTCATGAAACCTGTTAGTGGTCATAATGTTATGGCTGATCGGTGTATGTTGCATGCTATTAGGTAAACTTGTGTTAAAGTCTATTAATGACAGCCCGGAGGCTTCTCATCTTGCTATGCCCAGACCATGTCTTACCCGCACATCCGCTTCTCCCGCACTGTCTAAGTTCTGACATTGTAAGTTGTAGCCTCCTTCCCATGTAGAAAGAATAAGCTGTAAAAAGATAAATATAGTTTGTGTTTTTGTATCAAACTACACATAGACGATACCATTTTCAAATATGTGACCCTTTTTTTTTTTTTTTAGAGAATATAAAATAAAATAACATCTGCACTGATGAAGTGGACAGGATACACATTTTACAAACCTTACCAGCATAAAGTATCTCTTCTATAGTGGGAGGTTATTTCTGCTACCAATGACAAATCTATTGATTTTCTATCTAGAATGTATTTTTTCCTTTTAGAGCTTTACCCATTTTCAGAGATATAAAATTTGCCTCTGATTGAAAAATATATAGATGTTATTTATAACTGACATTTAAACAGAAAAATAGAAAAATATTTAAATTGCAGCAAAAGTTTTAAAAGTGTAAGTAAACCCCCCCTATCATTTTCTGCCAAGGAAGCTGCCACCTTTGCCTCTGTTTAATCTACAACTGCCAAGATGCTGCACATCTGGCACGTGCCATAAATAAAACTTTTTTATGGATGGGTTTACTTCCACTTTAATGTGATTGAATCCCTTCCCAATATTCACCACTAGAGGGACTATTTGTGTAAGATATGTTAATAGTTTAGCTTTGCTTTAAAGTAGTTATAAAACCTGAACATTTTTATTTTTTTTACCTTAAAGAATTCCTTGCAAAAATGTAAATGTTTAGGCATCAGTATCTCCCTCACCCCCCGGTATTTACCTGAACCCTGAATCGATTCAGCGATGTGCCTGTCTGCAGCTCTTCTCTCCCCTTACGTCCTGCTCTCACAGATTTTCTGAGGCATTGTGACGAAAGAACAGGGGGCGGTGCCAAGCCATGCTGTCTGTGTCTATGGACGCAGGCAGCGCAGCTTGGGATCGAGCAGGCAAGTGTGCCCCCAGAGCAAGTGGCTTGCTCTGGCGGCACACTCAGAAGAGGAGTCAAGAGCGTCAGTGGAGGTCCTGATATAAGGAGTTTCGTAATGAGCAGGTAAGTATAAACTTGTTTCTTAGTTTAAAAAAGACTTTAAAATCACTTTACCCACTTAGACCAGGCCTTTTTTCTTACACTTGGGTGTTTACAAGTAAAAATCTGTATTTCTTGCTAGAAAATTATTAATTAATAAATAAATAATTAATTAAATTAACTATATATATAATTTACAGTACAGTGTGTGTGTGTGTGTGTGTGTGTGTGTGTGTGTGTGTGTGTATGTATGTATGTATGTAAAGTATAGGTACTTATATAATATATATATATAATATATATATATATATATATATATATATAATATATATAGAATATATATATATATATATATATATATATATATATATATATATATATATATATATATATATATATAGGCATAGACTAGAGAATAAAATGGCGGTTGTTGCAATTTTTTATGTCACATGGTTTTTGCGCAGCGGTTTTTAAAATGCAATTTTTTGAAAAGAAATACACTTTAATAAACTTAAAAAAAATAACATATATACCCCAATTTTTTTTTTATAATATGAAAGATGATGTTAGGCCAAGTAAATAGATACCTAACATGTCAGGCTTCAAAATTGTGCACACTTGTGGAATGGTGCCAAACTATGATACTTTACGAATCTCTATAGGCAACGCTTTAAACATTTCAACAGGTTACCAATTTAGAGTTACCAGAGGAGGTCTAGTGCTAGAATTATTGCTCTCACTCAGATGTTCGTGGCGATACCTCACAGGTGTGGTGCGAACACTGTTTACATATGTGGGCATAACCTACATATGCATTCACTACTGTGCGCGAGCACTCATGGACAGAGGTGCTTTACAAAAAAATGTTATTACTTTTTACACTGTTCCTTTAAAAAAATGTTTTGATCGCTTTTATTGCTATCGCAAGGAATGTAAACATCCCTTGCGATAACAATACAGCATGACAGGTCCTCTTTATGGAGAGGTCTGAGGTCTAAAAGACCTCAAATCTCTCCTTTACCCTAAAATGCGAAAGATCAAAAAAAAATATCTTTTGCGTTAAAAAAAAAAAGCCATGTTTACATGGCCTAAGAACCGGAAGTGACGTCATGACGTCGCTCTGGTCCTCCAAGGGCATAGAGATGAGTGACTGCCATCTTGCCATCGCTTATCTCTATGGCAAGCCACTGATGGTGTCGGATGGAGTCCTGGGCTCACCGATCGGTAAGGTAAGCCCAAGAACCACTGGGAAGTGGTGGGGGGCACCTTCTAAAAGTGATCCCGTGGCAAATCGGCTTTTATCTGAAAGTCTGGCACCTGAGGGAAAAGAAAATACCAGAGTTATGGCATCTAGCTGCAGCCATAACCCCGGTATTTAACGTCAAACAAATTATGTATATTACCCAGTTAGGCAGTCGTTTTTTCAACCATGCTTCCAAGGAACACTAGGGTTTTTCCAGAAGTCGCTTGAGCAATTAACAATTTCTGCTTCTTACATAAATAGCCACTGACACCAATAATCTTTTTAGCTATTTGTAAGTGTGATATTCTTCCCACTGACTACTATTTTAAGGAGTATTCTTTCTTCAGACCATCGATATTAAGGTTCCCTTCTCCCACTGATCACCAATGTGAAGGAACACTACAATTTTCACTGTCTATTCTTTTCTGGACTTTATTTGTTTAATTCCATTATGATTATTATTATTGAAAACAGCCCTTGGTGCCAACTACACTAAGGATGCAACATTCTCATTCTTTTTTTATATATATATATATATATATATATATATATTAACTTAGTGCCCATGCACCATGAGCTGTAGATATAATTAAGAGCAGGGTGTGCCTAAGTTATTTTATGTGTTCCTCTGTGTTAAAAAGTTGTGAAAGTCTACAATAATACAGGATACTGTGTGGATATATTGCACAGACCTGTACGGAGAACGCAGTACCATTCACCAAGTACCAAGGACCTCGGCTATGGAACGCTCTACCCACCAATATCCGCATGGAAGAAAACCATCGGGCCTTCAGGAAAAAACTCAAGACCCCCCTTTTCTGATAAGCGGGACATCGCAGGACAGACCAAGCGCCTTGAGGCGATTCAGTTCGCATTTTCAGCGCTATACAAATCATTCATTCATTCATTCACAAGTCCTACACCTGCAAATACAGCACTGCCAGCATGGGTGGGAGTCCCTTAAATTGCCAGTATATTTTTGGACTGTGGAAGGAATCCAGATCTACTTGATAAGACCCAAGCAATCACAAGGCCAACCACCAGATAAAGAACTTAAATCCGACCGATGCACTTAGGGCAGTGATGGCGAACCTTGGCACCCCAGGTGTTTTGGAACTCCATTTCCCATGATGCTCATGCACTCTGCAGTATATTTGAGCATCATGGGAAATGTAGTTCCAAAACATCTGGGGTGCCAAGGTTCGCCATCACTGACCTAGGGTTTTAAGGAAAGAATGCTGACATAATTAGAGTATAAAAAGAACTAATTTACCTACTGAACAAGGATTGTGCAAATCAATTCCCAAGACATTTAGAATTGGAAACATCCACAAAGGCTAAAGTGGTCTTAACAGGCTGCCAAATTTCCATTATGTAGGCGTATGGCATATTTCCACGCTGACCGTGTTTGTAGCATCTAACCAGCCTTGCTATGAAGTAATAAGTATTACTAAACATTCCACCTCCACTAATAGCAGGTTAAGCTGTCATTAGAGAAGTCAGTTCTGCTAAGAATAGTTACGGATTCATTACTAATTTCATTACTGAATCCTGCTACTCACAACTTGTTGGGAGTCTTCCAACATAAGCCACAGCATAGGCTGTATCTTACACAAATTCCAATATTTAAAAAGATTCTCCATGAATAATTTTGTCTAGTCTGTCTGGGAGTTTCAGGCAGACAGTTGCAAATCTGTCATATAATAATACCGCACTCTAAGGTTCACGGTAATGTTACTAATTTGCATTTGTGGACTGTACATCTATTTTTTGCAAATATTGCATGCAAAATCGTGTCTTAAACAAGGTACATCTAAATAGGTTCTGTGATATGTAGAAGTTTGGGAAGTGCTTGGCTCATAATTGGCAATTAAGGGCTTACATAGATTGGCAATGTGTTCCTATATTTGAAGCACACGTTGAATGCAAGTCTCACGATTCGTATTTACTTTAGTGGTGTAATGTAAATGACGGTTCTCAGGCTAAATTCGACCTACATGGTTTTCCATTGCATTTTGTTGGATGAATCGTGTCCTATAGGGATACATATATTTGCATTGCATCAAACAACGGCCCTTTTCTGCATGTTGTGTTCCAACGCATGCATTAGAGCTGCACTTCAAATGCAAAAGGAAGTTTTTGACAGCAATTCCATCTACATACGAGTCCTAAGGTAACCATCTATTACCAGTCTGAGAACCGTGGAACACAGATTCCACCACTTACCCACTCTGGGGAATAGCAGTAAGCACTATTTGCAGGTGCATGTTTGGGATTATAGACCAGCTATTCAAATGTAATAATCCACTATGGACACTAATACAACTTTGCATCAGCCTTTAGTCTTATGCCACGTACACACGGTCGGAAATTCCGACCACAAAATCCGTCTGACTTTTTCCGACGGATTTTGTCTGACACTGGTGTTGCATACACACGGTCGGACAAAGTTGTTGGAAAATCCGATCATTCTGAACGTGGTGACGTTCGTTGCATACGACGGAACTACGTAGAGGCTATTAGCCAATAGGTTTGGTCTCCTAATGTGATCTGAGCATGCGTGGCACTTTGTCCGTCGGAATTCTCTACACACAATCGGAAAAAGTCCAATCGGATTTTGTTGTCGGAAAATTTGAGAGCAGGATCTCAAATTTTTTCCGTCAGAAATTTCCGACGGAAAAAGTCCGATGGAGCCCACACATGGTCGGATTTTCCGACAACATGGTCCGATAGGACTTTTTCCATCTGAATTTCCGACCGTGTGTACGGGGCATTAGAAGCACATAAAAGCAATGGGATTGTCAGCATTACCAGCATGCAGAAGGGTCCATACTACAAATATGGATGAAAAGCAGAGACCTGGGTGAATTTATTATTCAGAAGACCTTTGAAAGGAGAAGTACAGCCAAAGCTCAACCTGTGGATCATAGAAGTGCAGTTCGTTCTGCACTCCTGTGACCTGTTTTCAGCAGACAGCGAGCTGAAGCCCACTGTCAGCTGATGTCACAGATTTGGGGAAAGATTGTAACAATAAAGTCAAGATCCACCCACATGCCTGGACCGGCACCTGGCTCAGCCTTTCAGCGAGGCGCTGAGAGTCTGAACCAGCTGCTTCTGTCCTCTTCAGAGCCCTAGCGATCCAGTGAGCGTGGGGGAACAGAGCAGAGAGCCGGTGACTGACAGTCGCCAACTTTCTGCTCACGGAGCTCTGATAACCGAGTGATCAGCGGTCTTTGATCTCTCGGTTCTCAGTCTTAGAGCCAGCTGAGGACAGATGCAGCATCGGACTGATGCTGCATCCACCTAGGTAAGTATGATTTTTGAAGCAAAAGAATAGGAACTTCTCTTTTGATGAAAAAACCTGTACCACTTCATATAAGGCATTATTCAGTAATGACCTTTCTATACACAAACACAGCCACAACACCTTATACTGATTCATACTGTTGCCATTTAATTTGAAAACTGGATAGAAATCCAAAATAGCAAGGTTAAAAAAGGGTATTTAGAAAATGGTGGACACTTTGGATGACACAAAATTTGGGAGCCTTGAGTTACACGCTATTGGTATTGCCTCCTCGTTCCCTCACACCTCATACCCTACTTTTTTAAACTTTTGTCTCCCCCTTTCCCTACTCCTTATGCTGTGTACACACGGCCGGACTTTCCGGCAGAAAAAGTCAGATGGGAGCTTTTCATCGGACATTCCGACCGCGTATATGCCCCATCTGCCGTCATTTCCGACGGACTTGGATATAGAACATGTTCTAAATCTTTCCGTCGGAAATGCCGATAGAGCTTAGTCCGTTGGCAAGTCCGGCCATGTGTACACGGCATCACTGTTCCCTATAACATAGACTATACCCCTTTTAAGTTATTTGACTCCCTAATCCCTAGTCCCGGGATGAGATATTGCTTAGATTGTTACTTATAGTGCACATTCGGAATGTTGAAACCATTATGTTGTATGCAAGCCTTGTGAGGCCTTCTATACACAATGTTATTTTCAGCATCTTGTAAGGAGTATGCACTATTTCTGTTCTAATGTTTTGCAACCTGTAAATTATTGAAAACTCCATAAACATTACTGAAACAGAAAAAGGAGTATTTATAGTAACTTGCGGGGATTATGGCCCTTTAGTCTAAATTTGCATTTGAGCTCACATTAAGCCAAGCTTCCCCATACACTGGAATCTTAAGAACTAAGCATGTTCTGAATTTAAACTAAAAAATGATTTTTGTCTCTGTAGAGTTAGGAATTTACTCTGGAAAAATCTCATGAGCTGAATGTAGCTGGCATTTGTCCTCCTATTCATGGGTTGATGACCTTTGGCACACATTGCATACTCTGAACAGCCAAACTATTAGTACCGCAGGACAGCAGCACTTGTTCATGCAATGCATGTAAGCACTGAGAGTCGCCGCTGTGTGCAAGAAAAATCAAGTAGACTGTATTGTAATGCTAATTAATATATATAAAGCAAGCTTCAGTAGGGTTCCTGTATTTAAAAAAATGCTGTATATTGAAACAAATGTCCAAAGTTATCCTAGCATACAAACTTTATAGCTTACTTAACCAATAAGTAGATTTGTACATATTTTTTTTATTATTATTTTTTGTTTTGGACTAGAAAATGTAAATCTTTTTCTGAATTTGGTAACTACAAAATACATTTTAAACGCTAACCTCACAAAAACAATGAAAAAGTTAACTAACCCACAACACCTTCCCCACACTCCACCTCAGGTCCCCTCTGCATTTACCTGCTGTAATGTAAAACTTCACTACACAGTCCGGACGCTGTGCTGAATCATAATGCTCGCAATGATGAGCAGTCATTAGTCAGCGTGACCATGTCAACAAATGAGAATCTCTTCTGATCCTTCTCTCTTTTCTGAAAAGGTGAACTTAGCCTTTTTTTTATTAGGTATTCTCCTTTTCAGACAACAGGTAGTGGTTTAGGCTCACTTACACATTTTCCAGTTTCCTTTGCTTTCTGCTGTAAAAAGTCTGTATACAGAGCTCAATAGCTCAAGATGACATTTGCACACACAAGTCAATAAGTCAAAACAGACTCCTCCCCCTCGCTACGCTTTTGTCCATAGAGCTCTCTCAGGTTTTTATTAGAAACATGGCACCTGGGAAAGGAGTGACTGTTCCTGTGCTCCCTTTAGATCAGGGGTCTCCAAACTTTCTAAACAAAGAGAGTCAGTCTACTGTCATTCAGACTTTAGGGGAGAAAAACTAGGGCCAGTGGGAGTAGAAAATGTCATGGCATCCAGTGGAAGTAAAAAATTCCCTATCTTTTGTGACAGTGGGAAGACTAGTGCCCCATTGTTAATGTCAGTGGAAGCAATAGTGCCCCATTGTTGGCATTAGTTGCATGAATAGTACCCCATCGTTCGTGTCAATGGAAGGAATTCTGCCCCCTTTTTTGTGTCAGTGGGAGGAATAGTGCACAATTGTTGGTGTTAGTGGGAGAAATTGTGCCCCATTGTTGGCGTTAGTGGGAGGAATTGTGCCCCATTGTTGGTGTTAGTGGGAGGTATAGTGGCCCATTGTTGATATCGATGGAAGGAATTATGTCCCTATTCCTCCCATTGGTGTCAGTGGGAGGAATAGTGCACAATTGTTGGTGTCAGTGGGAGGAATCGTGCCACATTGGTGTTAGTGGGAGGAATCGTGCCCCATTGTTGGTGTTAGTGGGAGGAATATTGCCCCATTGTTGGTGTTAGTGGGAGGAATAATGCCCCATTGTTGGTGTTCGTGGGAGGAATAGTGGCCCATTGCTTATATCAATGGAAGGAATTATGTCCCATCAATGGTGTCAATGGAAGGAATTATTCCACATCTTTCTAGTCAATAAAAGGAATTGTGCCCCTTTGATGGTTTTAGTGCCCCAGTGTTGGTGTCAGCAACAGGAATTTTGCCCCATTGTTGGTGTCATTGAATGGAAAAGTGCTCCAAGGGATGGATAAAAGCAAGCAAAGGGCTGCATCTGCATTGGCTTTAGATGACTCTTTCTGCTCTGAAAATTCATTGTTGTGTAATAACTTTTATTTTTTTCAAAGCAAAGGTTGTATATACAGCAGAAAAAAAGCAAAAACAAAAAACACACAAGTCAATGAACAAAACTTAGCCATGTATGGCCAGTTTTAGAAGAGAGTATCTCCAGGCAATGTGAAGAAGGATAAAAAAAACACTCTGTTTCTTTCATCTCCTTTTTTTTAACACACATTTAGAAAAGTATGTGAAGGATAGAACTTTTGCCATTTTTTTTTATTATTATTTATATTCTTGCACTTACTGTGTTAGTGACAACATTGTCTGCAGGACAGTAAATGAGGGAAAATCCTCCATAAAGGCCTGGCAGAGGTGCTAAACTTTCCAGACTCTACCCAAAACATAAAGTGGATGTAAACCCAATTCATGAAATTTGAGCTGGGCACATATATCTGCAGTGTTTTCTTATCTTTCTTAAAAGCACTAAGTCCAGTGGCTTTCTCCTGCTCCCTTCTTCTATCAGCATGATAACCTCTGACAAGTTCTCTGACACGTGATAAAACCAGCCTGAAGTTTGTGCTATAAATAGATTAGCAGAAAGCTGCTTTAGTCTAGGTTCACACTGAGCATGGGAATGAAATTGTGCGAAGCTGCCCAAAGTTAAAATGGATGCAGCCAGACTCAGTGGAGGGAGATTACTGCAGCATATTTGGCACAGTATATAATCAGTATTTCACAGTATATATAAAATAATATAAAATGCAAAGTGGTTGGAGGGAAGCTTCAGAATGGCAAAGATGTTTTTTTTTTAGAAATGATGTGAGCAGACTGCAGTTCGTCTTTAATATTCCAACATGATCTGCACTTTCTAAACAGTATATAAAGCAGAAGACAGCAGATATATATGTAAAACGTATGTAGGGAGATTTGTTTCATGTCTGTGTATCATCTGAGGCTTCTCACTTCACTGGGTATAGGAGAGGGTTTACATCCACTTTAAAGAAGATACAGTTTTGTACTGGGGCTACACTCTGGGTAATAACATCGGATCCCAATACATCGGTTTTAAATAGCATAATCTAATATGTTTCCTTTCCCATGTGCACGGTTAATAAAATGATCAACACCTGTTTTATTGCCCTAGTATTAATACCCATATCTAATGCCCTGCTGTTTAAATCCTGGTACACATGATGAGATTATCAGACGAATGGTCGTCCATTTTTCATTTATTTTTTTGCATGCTAATCATATTGAAAATGAAGAGGTCACTATTGTGTGTATTTTCGGATGAAAACTGTTCTGATTAAACGGAAATCGTGCGATCTGGTATCATGCGAGAAGAATTTTCGCGTTTTTCCCATCGGATAATATCGGATATATGCCGCGTATACATAATCGGAAATTCCGCCAGCAAAAGTCCAATGAGAGCTTTTCGTCGGAAAATGCGACCGCCTGTATGCTCCATCGGACTTTTGCTGGCGAGATTCCAGCCAGCAAAAGAATGAGAGCATGGTCTCAATTTTTTGGCCGGATAAAGTTTTGATCGGAAATTCCGATCATCTGTAGCAATTCCGACGCGCAAAATTCCTAAGCATGCTCGGAAACAATTTGACGCATGCTCGGAAGCATTAAACTTAATTTTCTTGGCTCGTTGTAGTGTTGTACATCACCGCGTTCCTGACGGTCTAAAGTTCAGCAAACTTTTGTGTGACCGTGTGTATGCAAGCCAAGCTTGAGCGGAATTCCGACAGAAAAAACATCCAAGATTTTTCCGATGGAAAATCCGCTCGTGTGCACGCAGCAGAACTGTCGTGATCGGCTCTCGAAAGCTGTGTACTGACGATCAGATTATCCTACGATTACTTCGAAAGCAGATTTTCTGATGGTGTGTATGGACCTTTAAAGAGGAAGTAAAGCCTCTTTAAAAAAATATAAAAAAAAAGACACCCTGCAAGGCAAAGGCATAATGAGCTAGCTCATTATGAAAAACTTGCCTGAAAACGAAGCCCCCGAAGCGGTCCTCATCTTCAATCTTCTTCGCCGCCATCCAGGGCCGGAGTGACTTCCAGGTCTCGCCGCTCCAGCGATATCATTCGCTGGAGCGGCGATGACGTCACTCCCGCGCATGCGCACGAGATCGGCATATTGCCGTGAGAGCGGCATACTCAGTGCGCTCTCAGTGCGCCTGCGCGCCGCTGTCTACGGCGCATGCGCCGTAGACAGCGATGCCTTTTCATCGCTAAATATCTCCTAAACCATGTAGGTTTAGGAGATATTTATTGGACCTACAGGTAAGCCTTAATCTAGGCTTACCTGTAGGCCAAAGTCATGTGGAAGGGTTTACTTCCACTTTAAACTCTGCAAAGCTTACGGATGATTTTCCTTGTTAAAGTTCATCAATCCTTTCCACTAGCGTGAAATGTCCTTGCACATTGTGCTAATAAAACTGTCTCACTTCAGCGCGTCTCCTTCCTGTTAGAAATCCCCATTGTCACAGCTCAGATTCACACTGCTGACCGGAGTCATTATCACAAAAAAGCGTTCATACCAAGGAAATCATTGCAGTAAGAGAAAAATAATACTACCTATGGCATGGCGCCCAGCTCTTTTACCTCTGTGACTTTCTAGTGTAGCGTTAGGATGGCTGCCAGCATGGCATAAGACCTAAAGAGAGATGGGCCGTGTACTGAGCTAAGCAAATAATGACAGGTCAAATTTATCTCAGCACACAAGGTGAAACGGTACTGCAGGTATTCTGATCTTTTATCTTTCAAGCATTTTGATGATGCAACAAAATTCTAAAATAAGAGAAAAACGACAGAAAAGGAAAATAAAAACTAGTCGATTACTTATGACAGTTTAGACACACATTTGAATTTGGTCATTTTTTTTAGCGTTGAAAAAAATAAAAAAAATAAAAAAGCGGATACCTAAGAACAACTCCAGCCAAAACCCCTTTCTAGTTTTGAACAGAGCAAGGAGAAAGCAGAGACATTGGGGGTTATTTACTAAAGGAAAATCCACTTTGCTCTGCAAGTGCTCTTGAAAGAGCACTTGAGCGTAAAGTTGCTGTAGATCCGAAGGAAAATAGAAAACAGCATTTTAGCTTGCACATGATTGGATGATAAAATCAGCAGGGCTTCCCCTCATTTCAGATCTACCCCTTAGATTTAGAGCGACTTTACTTTCAAGTGCACTTGCAGTGCAAAGTGGATTTTCCTTTAGTAAATAACCCCCATTGTCTGTTTTTTACTGTTATTTGTGGGTCCATTGAGGGTATTTCTCCTCATTTTCTGTTGGGACAGGAAATGATGGGAAATCTATCCAGTAGGCCACAGGCTGGTAAAAAAAAAAATGCATTTTTTTTTTTTTAAAACTAAGAACCTTTGTTACTGTCACTGTCTGTCTGTTCCTCTCCCAGTGACAACCACTCCGCTCATTTATTGTCCTGCTGCCAAAAGGACAGGAAGTCCCAACATGGTTGTGGTCATAATTTGTAATCCATTCTCACTCTATTAACCACTTGCTGACCAACTAACATAGATATACGGTGACAAGGCGTCCCTGCTGTGCCAGATCGCATACCTAGTACGTGATCTGACACTTGCGAGTAAGGAGTGCGCTCACGCGCCGCCGCCGACTCGATTTCGCTGTCAGTACACTGAGCGTAAGCCAACCAGCGTGTGGCGGGCACACGATGCCAGCCGTCATCCGCCGATCGTTAAACAGAGAGCCGTTCTGACAGGGGGGGAAAGGGATGGAGCTTGTGTCTTTGCAAAGCAGTGAATATTATTATTATACATGATTTATATAGCACCAACAGTTTACACAGCGCTTTACCATGTAGAGTGGGGACAGTACAATTCAATACAGAAGGGACAGGATAGAATAAATTCCATCTCTTCCCCTAGTAAAAGCACCGCACACAGTATAGTAAAACACTGGCTAGGCACACAGTTAACCCTTTGATGTTTAACCCCTTCCCAGCCAGAGCTTCACCAGATTTTGCACACTCCTGTTTTAGTAAATCAAGCCCTATCTGCTTTCCCCACTGTCTGGCCACACTGCTTATTTTTCGATCATCTGAAATAAGTAACTTCCGATAATTTTCTTTTGTAATTTTGGTCAACATTGTACCTCCAATATTGTATTCTATGCAATAATACAAAGTCCACAGACTGTGCACATTCTATTCTGGTTCCCTAACAAAGTAGCTGTATTATTACGTAAAATGGATTCTCCTTTTCCCAAAGATTGAAAAATAGTCACAGCTCATATTCACACTGCTAAATATTCAGTAGAGTTTTTCTTTGCTACAAATACAGCTTCATTCAGTGCGTAATATTAAGAGATGCTTTGTCTGCTAGGCCAGTGGAACACTGCATGGTTGTGTACTTTTGCTTCACTTCTTGCCTTTTTCCCCATCGTAGATAAAAACACAAGCATGGAATGTTCCGAGTATTTTACGAACAAAAGCATATTGAATTAAAACAGACCCAGAGGTCACATCTTTGTGTAACAAATGTTCTACCAACAGGCAGATTTTAAATGGAAAGTCTTTTATGTAAAACATAAATGGAACACATTTAGCAATTTTGTCCTGTCTGTTTTTCCTTGTCAAAAAGGCACAGTTGGATCGTTTTTAATTTACTTTACAAGTTAGTGGTTGTTACACAGAGATTAATTATGTTTGGTTAATGCTGGACTATTCAAAATGTCAGCAGCGGTACAGTTCATCTGAACATTGCATTCTGTAATATTTTTTGATGCATTTCCAAACAAGAGTTACTGCCTTGCAATCTTTCTACTACAACTTTAGTTTGTGCGTTCCTTATCATCTGAGCGTATGCAACAGCTTCCAACACCATGATTCACGAGTTATACTGTCCCCCAATGTTGGGGAACATTTTATGAAGATGTTTTAGATGTATTTTTGTCATAAGAGTCCCCAGTTTTCGTTCTGTCCCAGCCTGCTCTAAAGAGCTGACTGGGGCAGACTGACGCTGGTTGAGACCTGTTAAGTAGTGGATAACTTCCTGGGATTGGAAAGAGATGTTTGCGGAGTGGGGATGTGTCAGCCGGTGAAGGGGCCCCTGTGCATTGCACAGACGTTCGTCCAGGGGGCATATGTTTACTCTGCAGGGGTCTGTTGTGGGCAGATGTGCGCTCATCGTCTCTGCTGTGTCTGATCAGCACATGCTGGGATTGGCGGCATACATCTGCACATAATCTTCCATCCACAGCGAAGGTAGCATAATCCCAGGTACACGTTGTTCTCTTCGAACAATGTGTACTAAGGATTACTATCAACGGAATTGTCAGTTATGCATGGCAGTTTGCTAAACCTATTTGAAAGTATACAGGTCTGTGATTGGTTCTTTTGAAGGAAAACAAATGTCTTTATTGGCTGTCTGTGAAGACACCACCTCCTTCTCCATTGTATTGTTTCAAATCCTTATATGGTCATTCAATTTCCTGTGAGGTCACAATCCTTTGTAATTCCTTTTTGTTGTCTGTGAATAAAAAGGAAGCTGGCCCATGGAAGAGGGGCCGATGCTGAGATGATGACGTGAAACTTGTGGTAATGTCTGTTTTTGAATAATGGTGAACCAGGGGAGGCATACGATCAGAGGGCGCATTATATCATAAGATTGAAAGGCGCTTTTTAGCGCAAGAGTGTGGTGAAATATCCACGACACCCAACACCAAACCTACAAAAGCGACCCTGAAAAAAACTGTCAAACGCTGTTCCTTCTGCTTAGAATGTAAGGGGATAGTAGCCAAAAAACAAAAGCTAGATCAGGGGAGTTCAGCCTTTTGACCTTCCCGGGCCTCATTGGAAGAAGAGGATTTTTCTTGGGCCACACATAAAATACACTAACAATAACAAGTTAATGATCGCTGATATAGATAATGTACCTAGTAATAAAACTTTTTAAAATATTTTTGTAATATTTTTTATTATAAAAGTAAAAGAGGGCAACATAAAACTAGCGTGATATTTGACAACCTAACACGTCAATATTTAGTTTGATGGATCTAGTAGCAATTCTCAATGAATTCTCAATGTACTCATCAGATTTTTTTGTTCTAATTTTTGCCTTCATCTTTGAAAATTGTTGCTCACAAATATAGGTGTTGCCAAAAACTGATGACATGAATAAGGTGTGATTGTGAGTGGGAGATTTTTCTTTGGGAAGATAAAACTTCTAAAAGTCCAGTAAACAGTAATTAAAATCTAAATTTTTAAGTAAGTTTACGGTTTTGTGCTGGGCGACATTCATAGGTGTCTTGGGCCGCAGGTTGGACGCCCCTGTATTAGATTCTCTGTTTTCACTAGCAGATACATTTACAGTATTCTCACCATAATGACTATACCTTTTAGAATACTAAACTTGACCATATACATCAGTAGCGTCTGATCACCCTTAAGGCCGTACACACGATCGGACTTTTTGACAACAAACATGCAAATTAGCTGTTTTGGACCAACATCCAACCAACTTTTTCAGTTTTCATCGGACTTTCGTTGGCTGTGCGAACGGACCAACTTTCTGCCAACAAAAGTCTGATGGAACAAAGTCCGACCGTGTGTACACAAAACCATCAGACTTTTGTACAAAGTACAAACACGCATGCTCAAAACCAATGCAAAAGATCAGACAACAATACAGAAGTTGACCAAAGGTGGCGCTGGAGTATTTGAACGTCCTCTTTTGAAGTGTTGTCAGTACGTTGAAACGTCACCACCTTCATGTTTGTTGCCTAAAAAGTCAGATCGTGTGTATGCAATACAAACTTGGGGGCAACGCCCTTTGTACCAAAATCCACAGGAAAGTTTGTACAAAGTCCGATCGTGTGTATGAGGCTTTAGGCATCTGTGTTTGTTCGCTATACAAACGGAGAACCATATGTGTATATGACTATGGGGAGGAAGAAGGTACACTGCAGACACCTTCAAAACTACCTTAGCAAGAGAAAAACAATAGCAAGTGGACAAGATTTTCTACCCTGAGTGTTATACTCCTAGGAGAGCCTCGGATAGAAGTGTCTTTTGGTAGCTCAAAGACATCAGACTGTTGCCCAGTGCAGAGTTGGAAGACTCCCAACTAACATCTATGGGCCTTTTCAAGCCCACCCTCACTTCTTCACATGATCTTTGTGTGTTCTTTCACTCGTCCCCAATCTTTTCTAAAATTTAGAATTTTATTTTGCATTCTGTGGCATATCTTTTGTACCAGATCTGTTCTGGCCGGGTAAAAAGAGCAGAAAAGGAATAAAGTATATTAGTAGCCCCCCATCCCCTTGAAACCAATATTCAAGAGATTGCCACATATTATTTCTCTGCTTGATGGCAAATTTGCAAATGACTGCAAAGTTGACATGGAGGTCTTGCATTATGCGGGTGTCAGAAGACCTCTTCCTTGTTATCAGCACACCAGTAAATTAGTCATTGATTAGAAAGTTTTAATTAGTGGCAATATAAAATTGAACAATTATTAAAAACTCACCTCTATTAACATATACAAGGAGAGCAAAGTAACTGCAAGATTGTAAACAATTAGGTGGCCCCTGAGAGAAAGTGCTGGTCTATTCTTCATATATTTGGTCCCCAACCATACGGATAGGATATAAAGGATAGTCAGTGTAAGGGTGGGAAGACAGGAATCCAGCATAAACCATCCTCTAACTCTCGGATCTGGAAAGACAAGAAGGAAGAATGAGAATGAGAATGAGAAAAAAAAGCACACAAAAAGCTCATGCCAATTTATAAGCCTTGGTGCTACAAGCAATAAATCATGGAATGGAGTCTTACCATGTAAAACACTCTTCTGAAGTGAATAAGCACAATGCAACCAGAGACAGACAGTTAAAGAAGATTCATATAACATTACAAGCTGTGATATTGTTAAATACATTGTTTGTCCTGCAAGCAAAACTGCACTATGCCTGCTGCTACAGTATATTAATCCAATTGCTGCCTCGTTCACCTGCTGGAACAAAGTTAAAGTGGATCCTCCAGTTACTTTAAAAGTCTACATGAATATATTCCTGACATGTCACAATATACATCGATGGTATAATTTCCCAACAAAATGCTGCACTTTTTATACATTAAAAAGCAATTTTTGAGCTCTATGTAAGTAACTTTGCTTGGGCTCGTCATTAGTTTGCTGCAGGTAGGCGGAAGCATTTTCTCGGTCTTATCTTTCACAGTGATCTGATTGCAAACTGTAACACTGTAGCAAGTCACAAGATGATATGCAGAAGCAGGGGCTGATGTGTATCATGCACTGTGCATTGTCCATTCAATTCTATGGAGAGTTCACAGTCCCCTTAGGAAGGAATTACTGTAATGCCTTGTACACACGGTCGGACATTCCGACCACAAAATCCATCAGATTTTTTCCAACGGATTTTGTCCGAAACTTGTGTTGCACACACATGGTCGGACAAAGTTGTCGGAAAATCCGATCGTTCCGAACGAGGTGACGTAGAAAACACACAATGGGACTATGTAGAGGCCAGTAGCCAATAGCTTTCATCTCCAAATTTCTTCTGAGCATGCGTGGCACTTTGTGCGTTGGAAATTCACTACACACGATCGGAAAAAGTCTGATCGGATTTTATTGTCGGAAAATTTTAGATCCTGCTCTCAAATAATTTCAGACGGAAAAAGCCCGCTAGAGCCCACACACAATCGGATTTTCCGACAACATAATCCGATCTGAATTTTCCATCGGAATATCGGACCGTGTGTACGGGGCATAAGAGTATACAGCACATGCACAGAACCCAGCTTAGACCATTTCTCACAAGCGGCTCTGCAGCATAATCTGCAATATCTCTCTTGATCAGGGACAGATATTAAAATGGCAGGGGGCACGAGGGCACAGCAAGCTAAAAGTGTAACTGCACCAATTACACTTTGAATATATGCAACCAGGCATAATGTATGGACTTAGATTACAGGCTTTCCACTATTTCAGTCTTGTGTATTAAACTGTTTGAAGAACACAAATGTTGTAAAACTCCCACCCACGTAAACACTATGCAATTACCATGCCCGCCATTCAAAACTTTTTTTATTTTATTTCTGGATGTAGTTTGGAAGGAGCAGAATTTCTGTCAGGTTTCTATTGCTGTCTGGGGCCTCATTGGGGAGATTTTCCATCACTTCTTGTTCTGATGACAGGCAGCAATAAAAAACGGACAGAGTTTCTAGCCCTCTCTAATTCCTAGTACACACAATGAGATTATAAGACGATTGACCGTCTGTTCTTTTTGGTTTTGCATGCTAGTCTCCATATTGAAAATGAAGAGGTTACTAAAGTTATTCTGATCGCGGCGATACCTCACGTGTGGTTTGAACACCATTTTCATATGCAGGCGCAAGTCGCGTTCGCTTCTGAGTGTGAGCTTTACATTTTTTTCCTTATTTATTTTACTTTTTATTTTTACACTGTCCTCTAAAAAAAAAAATGTGGGTCACTTTTATTCCTTTCACAAGGAATTTAAACATCCCTTGTAATAGAAAAAAAAGCAAGACAGGACCTCCTTAACCACATCAATACTGGGCACTTTCGCCCCCTTCCTTCCCAGGCCAATTTTCAGCTTTCAGCGCTCTCGCATTTTCACTGACAATTGCGCGGTTATGCTATGCTGTACCCAAATTAAATTTTTATAATTTTGTTCACACAAATGTGGGGACATGTGTTTTACACTGTGTGTTACTATGCTGGTGATCAGTGTGTAAAAAGCTGTAAAAAACAGCTCATATACACTGATCAGCAGCTGGCTGCAGCGATCCGCTCTCCTCACCGACAACTAGCAACCGGCTCTCTGTTTACATCACCTGATGGCTGTGATTGGACACGGCTGTCATGTGATCAGGAGGGCCAATCACAGAGCCCTCCTGCCGATATGAGATGCACGGTGTCCTGGTGACACGAGCGCATTGGGACCGCGCGCGATCACCCTCCTTCTGAGGGATGTTCCCGAATGTCCACTCAGAAGGAGAGATCGCCCACCCGGCCGTACATATGCAGTGGTCATATTTACACTACAATGCAATAAAAAACAAAAATAATTTTTTTGCAAAAAAAGCCGAGCGGGGGCCATCTGTCCCTCACTCAGCATTCATACCCGCGGCTCCACTAATCTAAGTGGTGGAGACGACCAGAGCACGGCGAGAGGGGGGCCCTCTCCCGCCCCCGATAAAAGTGATCTTGTGGCGCATCCACCGCAGAAGACCCTCCGCTCTTAAAGAGGATACCGGGGGTTGTGCCAGCTATCTGCTGCCATAACAATGGTATTCCTCTTCGAACAGCTGACGTACAATGACAGTGGGCGACCCTTAAGTAGTTAAGGTTTGACCTCATATTATATGGTTTTGGTAAATCTGAAGGAAAAAAATCTACAGAAAATTGTATAGTGTGTATTTAGTTTTAAGGTCCGTACACATGATACGAAAATTGGATGGAAAAATTCGTACAATGAGCTGTCTGACGATTTTCGGATCGTTAGTACGGTGCTTTCGACAGTCAATTTTACTTTTTCGTCAAACAAACGCTGGATGTGCAGACTAACATTTTTGTCAGATGTGAACTCGGCGTCCGATTTTCGTTTCATTAGTACGGTTTTCGTGCGAAAAAAATCGTAAGAGCAAAACTACGCATGCTCAGAAACGAAAGAATACATACAAAACTATTCAACACATTACATCACTTCTGACGCTGTATTCTGTTGTACGAAAATTTTCATATTGTGAGTAACCTCCTCACTTTCGACTAGCATGCCACAAAAAATGGACGTTCGTTCGTCCAAAAATCTAAGCGTGTGTTAAGAGTCGCAGCAACATCAGGGGGCTGTATATAGAAGATGTTTGGAAGAGATTGATTGAATTCCACTGTTCAGATTTTCTGCTGCCTAATAGTGTATTCATTATTCATGTTCTGAGATTTGTGTTCTAGATGGATAAATACAATGTACTTGTAACTTTATTACAATTCTCAGAAATGACAACAACAGATACTTTTGGAATCTGGTCTGGAAATGCAATAATAACAATATATTTTAAATGGTTTATCACAAATTTCATAATGACAAAACTTTCTATTTCCGGCAATTGTTGTTTTTACATTCAGCTGTCAGCGAGAAACCCCGCTGACAGGTAATGATTATTCGGTTGTTAAGGACACTGCTTCCGGCTTCCAAAACTCAAAACATGTAAAAACGTATCAAAAACACAGGTCCATTATTACACGCAAAATGAAAACTGTCCTGCCTTCCTGCTGCTGGCCAGTTTTACACTGCTGTATCCTCTGTAGTATATTAATTCTTGTCTCTGGTAAATTTGGGCTTAGCCTTGCTCATTTAAATTGTGCAGCTGCTGGCCAATTTTAAACTGCTCTCTCATCTTCAGTGGCCCTGATCCTCCTCTTCTGGGGTCCCTCAGCGGCGCACCTGGCTCCTCCTCTTTCCGAATGCCCCGTCGGAAACAGACTTGCCTACATATGATCACACTAAAGTCCAATCGTTTAACGCTATGAGGTATGACGGGACTAGAAAAAGGAAGTTTAATAGCCAGTAGCCAATAGCTGCCCTTGCGTCGTCGTTGGTCCGTCGGCCCTGCATACAGACAAGCGTTTTTCTCTATAGGAACTGGTTCCGGCAGAAAGATTTGAAACATGTTCTATTTCTAAAGTCCGTCAGATTTTTTGACAAAAAAGGTCAAATGAAGCCCACACACAATCGAATTGTCTGACGGATTCGTTCCGTTGGACCTTTGCTGTCAAAGTCTGGTCGTGTGTACACGGCATTAGGAAACACATCCAATAAAAGTAAAAAAAAAAAATCGAATTTCTTCATCAGTTTAGGTCAATATGTATTCTTCTACATATTTTGGTATAAAAAAAATAAAATAAAATCACAATAAGCGTATATTGATTGGTTTGCATAAAACTTATAGCTTCTACAAACTATGGGATATATTAATGGAATCTTTATTTTTTACTAGTAATACCAGCGATCAACGACTTATAGCGGGACTGCAATATTGCGGCGGACAGTCAGACACTGACACTTTTGACACTTTTTTGGGGACCAGTGACACTAATACAGTGATTAGTACTATAAATATGCACTATAACTGTACTTCTGACACTGTCTGGGAAGGGGTTAACCTCGGAGCGATCAAAGGGTTAACTGTATGCCTAGCTGGTGTTTTAGTGTAGTGTGGGAGGTGCTTTTACAAGGGGAAGGCATAGATCTGTGTCCCTGCTTTGCAGGAACATGGGATCCATGCCTTCCTTACTGACAGAACAGTGATCTGCCTTGTTTACATTCTGCCTCTGTACCGAACGATCAGCAGGTGCCAGCGGACATCGGGTCTGCTGGACCTGTTGATCAGCTCGCGCTGTGTAGAATCACAGTGACCGCGACCTACGGCGGCACGCACTCTTGCCCGGTACCCGGAAGCGCAGGATCACGTATATATACACGCGTGATTCTGCGCATTGTGGCCACCCTGTAGCAGTAAAACACGAAGAGTCTGATTAGGTCCGCCTGTCAGTTTTTCAGAAGGACCTGATCAGATCCAACATTCAGCCCTTTTGGACCAGCGGGTGTAAACAGAATATTACAATCCTATCCGCTAAAAAGAAAAAAATGGAAGGGGATCCGACCCGCTCTGTCTGGGCGCATCGAAGGGCATTCGGGTGTAAACAGACAGCGAAGTCTGCTTACATCCACCGATCCACAGAGCAGAGCGGACTCGGTCTGTGTCTGCTTTGTATAAACTGAACGGACACGGGCCTCTTATCTGCATGCTATGCTCTGATCAGCAGAGGATCATCGGACAGATCCCCTGCTGATCTAATTGGAGTCCACCTCGTGTAAAAAGGGGCCTAACAGACCAGTGTAAATAGGAAACATCATTGGTGGGGTGTACATACTGTACACTGTGCATAGCAGTTACTGAATTGAAAATAAATCTAGAGTTTCTACGTTCTGTTTGTAATTAATCTAAATTGAAATCTACTTACCCCTTGGCCCAAACAAATAGTCGACAAATTCATTTATTTCTTGGTCTAGCCTCTGTATGTGTTCCTGGGGAAAAAAATGAGATAAACTTAATTTGCACTTTTACATTCAATTTTACAAACAGAAGGCACAGATGATGATTTAGATAAAAGATATTGGTGGGGATATGTTGTAACGTTAATAAATTATACAAATAAGGAAATAAATTATTGGGGTAAAACGTTCACATCTGTATTTATTAATGACACTCCCATTTGTGGAACAACATCTTCTCTAAAATAATGCAACACAACAGCAACTTACAGCTGAATTCCAGACGGATATAAATGACACACATCTCCATATTCATTAATACTTCATTAAATATATATTTTTTTAATTGCAATAAGTGTAAATACCTGCATTTGATTGGTGTCAGTCTTTTAAAGTCCCTGTACAACTGAGATCACAATGGGGTAGGGGGAAGCAGTACAAGGAAAGAGCCAATCAGCAGTGTGGCAGTGCAATGAGCATGCTGATAGATAGATAGATCTGACGCTCATGACTCTCTCTAGGATACACAATCTATTGAAAGGGTGGTTAGGAACATCTGAGCCAGTGGTGTACTTAGGAGATGTGCTGGAGGTGCAGTTCACACCAGATGTGGACTCTCTGGGGGGGCAGTTTTCACCAGATGTGGACTCTCTAGGGGGGGAAGTTCGCAACAGATGTGGACTCTCTAGGGGGGGCAGTTCGCACCAGATGTGGACACTCTGGGGGTGCAGTTCGCACCAGATGTGGACTCTCTAGGGGGGCAGTTCGCACCAGATGTGGACTCTCTGGGGGGGCAGTTTGCACGAGATGTGGACTCTCTGGGGGGGCAGTTCGCACCAGATGTGGACTCTCTGGGGGGGCAGTTCGCACCAGATGTGGACTCTCTGGGGGGGGGGGCAGTTCGCACCAGATGTGGTCTCTGAGGGTGCTGCAGCCACCTGACATTTAATTTATGTTGCACTGCATTGCACCACAGCTCTGTGAAATACAAAAGAAGAAATGTCAGGTTACTGCAGCAATCTTTAGGAGTCCGCACCTGCTGCTTCAGTTACAGTGGGAGCTCAGAGTGAGAGGAATTCTCATGATCCACCCATTACTTTCCATCCCTACTCCGGGCTTCCCCTCACTCTGAGCACCCGCTGTGTATGATCATGTGTTGGGGTAGAGTGGGTTTAGGGAGGGGGAGAGTGGTTCTGAGGATTTTGTACTGGAGAGGGGGGTGGGGGATTTCGGTACTGTTGGGTCTATACTGAAGGAGATAGGGGTGTCTGTACTGAGGAGTTTGTGCCTGGGTGGGATGTCACTTTGTATGCACCATGTGACCACAAAATAAAGCTTTGGACCCATTTGAGGAAATCCTTGGTGTGCTGGTGACATTTCTTTCGCATTGAGTGTCTGTTTCCCAGCCTGTGGTCACTGCAGCAACCATCAACACTGAAGAGTCATCTTCAGGAACGTGTGCGTTGGGAATATAGTGATTGGGTGGGATGGGGGGAGTCTGTACTGGAGAAGGGGGCGGCAGTTTCTGTACTGTGGGATCTACTGGAAAAGGGGGGAATCTTTACTGGGGGGGGGGGGGGTCGGGGGTGTTTGTACTGGGGGAAGGGGCAGGGTTTTCTGTATACAGAAGAGGGTGTCTGTACTGGGGGGGGGGGGGGGGGGGGGGGGGGGGGTCCTGTATTGAAAGTTCTTTACTAGGGGGCAAGGTGTAGGAATGTTAGGAGGGTCAGTCTGAGGGGTTTGTACTGGCATAAAGGGGTCTGCCTGTGCAGGGGGGTGTTGGTCTGTACTGAAGAGACTATGCTGGGGGATTCTGTACAGAGGGGCTTGTGTTGGTGGTGCTGTACTGAGGGGTTTGTGCTGAGGAGGGGGTTCTATACTAGGTGACCAGTGTTTGCTGACAAGTTTGTGCTGGGAGGGGATCGGTAAGGGGTCTGTAATAAGGGGTTTGTTCTGGGGAAGGGGGTCTGGTCTGTGCTGGGGGGGGGGGGGGCAGTCTGTGCTGAAGGGTTTGTGCAGGCGGAGGGTCTATACTGAGGCTTTGTGCTGGGGAGTCTTTACTGAGGTTAGTTGGGGGAGGGGGGTCGTTCTGTGCTGGGAGGGGAGTGTGTACTGGGGGGTTAACCCGGCTGAGAGGAGGAATTCAGGGATGTTAGGGGAGATCTGTACTGGGGGGGGTGATTTTTACTGTGAAGTGGGAGTAATTCTAGTTGTACTCCTAAAGTAGCCTGTGCGTTACGCACTCCTGACCCCTGCACTATAGACACTTAAGGGAATTTATCAAATCTGGAGCATTTATACCATTGTCTTACAGGGTTAAAAAAAATAATTGTTTTACTCCCGCTTTAAAACATATTTTGTGGGCAACAGGACAGTGTGCTCAATATAGGGAGAGTAGGCTTAGGTGTTATTTAACCATGCCTCTTTAAGCCCCTCCTACTAAAGCAATTAGACCACACCCATAATATGCTGCTGGACGCTATGCACGCTGCTTTGCTTCTTTCAGACCAGCTCTTTTTTTTGGGGGGGGGGGGGCGGTTTGGAAAATTACTGGCCAAAGGTGCAAGATGTGCTAGGTATGCCACTGGTCTGAGAACATCCTCTAACCTTTAGTTGAGGACCAATTTATTTATGATGGGAAGTTCTTGTTTTCGTATACTGAGACTTTTCTATCTGTTCCTATAGGCAAAAGAATATACAGCATTAACTGTGTAGTCAACCCATTTCCCCTTCTATCCTTACCATGGCAAACTGCACGTCTCACAGGCTATCATTTTGGGCTTGTTCACACAAGCAGTGTTGGGGTTGCGTTTTTCTTAGTTGCCTAATGCAAGAACAAGGCTAATAGCTTTTTGTCCTATGGCTTCAGTTCACATAATCGAGCTGCATTGATGTGGACTAGAAAAAAAATAGGACAGATAGCATTTATGCGCGGTGTGTTCCGATGCCCTGCAACGTGTAACAAATGCTGCAGTGCATGGTGAAAGCATGCAGTAGAGAAAAATGGTGATAAAAAATGCTCTATAACTCATATAATGCATTGCAGAGCAGCATAGAGCTTCTTGAGTTTAAAAACTGCATGCCAGTGTATGTGCATTATGTTCACATTAATGTGTGCACTATGAAGTGAATGAGCCCTCGATATCTGACCTTAATGAGAATCCAAAGCCAACAAAAAGTCTGCCCTAAGAATGTGATCAGCTATGCAACTGCATACTAAAGAGAGGCTTCTTATCTTTACCCCTTGCCACCCCCTGTACACATGTGGCCTTGCTGAAGTGGGTCTTCTTCCCACATATGTGTTTGTACTGATAGTGTACTGCACAGCGTGCCCCCCAGGACAAAGACCGAGCTCTCACTGAGATTCCTGGGTCTCCTACAAACAATCGGGAACTGGGAGGCCTGGTTCCCCATCACCTGGTCTCTGTTATAGCCTCTGACTGGCTATCACAGTAATTAGTCAATGTATAGCCTGCCCCTGAGTTTTATTTTATTTATTTGTTTTTCTCCTCTGAATGGGGAGAAAGACACATTTATATATTTTTTCTCCATACCAGAGGAGAAAAATACAAAAGTGTGTAAGAAATCATAATTAAAAAATAAAGATAAAAGAGCAAACCCGCATCTAGCTATATGTCCGTGTCCGGTTATGGTAAAGGACTGGGTCAGTGTATTTTAGGTAGGGTTTTAAGAAAAAACAAATGATTTTTAAAATTAGTATCAGTGCCAGTGTGGCTGATTTACTAAAACTGGAGAGTGCAAAATCTGGTAAAGCTATGCATGGTAGCCAATCAGCTTCTAACTTTGGCCTTTTCAATTAAAGCGGAGTTCTGCTTAAAAAAATAAAATAATTAAAAGTCAGCAGCTACAAATACTGCAGCTGCTGACTTTTAATAATCGGACACTTACCTGTCACAGGGTCCAGCGATGCGGGGGAACGAAGTCCCGCTCGTCTCCCCCTCCTCTCTGTGGTGCCGGCATTTTAACTGTGGGCGCCCGGCTGTGGCTTCACAGCCGTGCACCCACTGCGCATGTGACGTGTCCCAGATGATTGCTGAGAGGGAGGGGGAGAGGTGATCTCCTTTCCGGCGCCGCGGAGCCCCGGGAAGAAGTGGGAGCTGGGACTCTCTAAAAAGAGGGTATCCGCTCCCCCCAAAAAAAAATTACATGCCAAATGTGGCATGTCAGGGGGTCACCTCCCTTAAAGCGGAAGTTCCATTTTTGGGTGGAACTCGGCTTTAAGCTTTGACAACAAAACCTGGAAGCTGGTTGGTTTTTGTGCAGAGCTGCACCCGATTTTGCAATCTCCAATTTTACTAAATCAACCCCACTGTGTTTTAGGCAGGATTAAAAAAAAAAGCAAAATGCAAACTATTGTTTCTGGGCCCTACTACAGGTAAGGTACAAAGAATATAAAGATATGTGGTATTGCTGCAATTGCCAGGAGCAGGAGAATTTATTTTGGGTTGTTTTTTGATGGTAGATTATAGTAATAGCAAGAAATAAATAGCTAAATTCATTTATAGTATGATTTTTTTTTTTTTTTACTATTTTTGGGCCAGCTTTACTGTGATATTTAACAAAATCAGGAGATATCCAAAAGCATTTACCACCAAAGGAAAGACCAATTTGTCCTTCAAAAAAACAAGGTATAATCCACCTGGGTACACTAAGTAGTTGTGACGATATTTACGGGTTTAGTAACACATGGCAAAGTTTCAAAACTGTGTTCCTTAGCATTTTTTACCCTTGTCATGAAGGGGTTAAAGAAAGGCTTATTATCATTGTTTTTTTTTTTTTTGTTTGTTTGTTTTTTAATGGCTCAGTGTGACCTTTGACATAAACAATAACGACAAATCAAAATATGGAGATAAACCCAATTAACATAGTACAGTTGACACATGGGAAAACCAAAGGGCTGTATTCATTTAAAACAAATTAGTCTTTCTACACGGGCTTAGAATCTCCTGAGCATCTGAAATCTAATTAGCCAATTTTAGTCAGTGACCCAAACTATTTAGCTGAGAACACAACTTTTATACTTTTTATTTCTATCTTTATAACAATAATGCAGATAATATATACATTGAAAGTCAATGGGGTTCATTTACTGAAGGAAATTAGGCTGTTTATCTTAAAGTGGGTCTAAAGCAGGGATATACAATTAGCGGAACTACAAGTCCCATGAGGCATAGCAAGACTCTGACAGCTACAAGCATGACACCCAGAGGCAGAGGCATGATGGCACTTGTAGTTTTGCAACAGCTGGAGGTCCGCTTATTGCATATGACTGGTCTAAAGCATTAAGGTTTGCATTCTCCGCGTTCAGGTAGAAAAACCTTCTGTGTCCAGGATCCCCCCCACCCCACTTATACTTACCTGAATGTGATCTCGAACCAGCGCTGTGCCCGAGAGCAGCAGCTCTCTCTCTCTCCTCACATAGCAGAGTGATAGCAGCGAGAGCCATTGGCTCCTGCTGCTGTCAATCAATTTCCATGACGAGAGAGCCATGTTGTCTGTGTCAATAGATGCAGACAGCAGGGCATGAGATAGAGCCTGTAAGTGTGCCTCCAGAGAAGTGGCTTCCTATGATGGCCACTCGCCAAAGAGGAGGAGCCAGGAGCACCGGCGGGAGACTCCAGAAGAGGAGGATCCGGGGCTGCTTTGTGCAAAACCATTACACAGAACAGGTAAATATAACTTGTTTATTTATTTTTTTAATTACTTTAAATATTTATTGCAGGTATTTATATAGAGCCAACAATTCATGGAGTGCTTTACATATTGTATATTCCCGTCAATCCCTGCCCTCAAGGAGCTTACAAGCTACAGTCCCTATCTCACATGAATACATACACATACTAGAGCCAGTTTGGAGAGGAGCCAATTAACCTACCAACATATCTTTGGAGTGTGGAAGGAAACCAGAGTATCCGATGGAAACCCATGCAAGCACAAGGAGAACATGCAGAAAGTGTTCTGACCGGGATTTGGACCAAGAACCCCAGTTCTGCAAGGCAGAAATGTCTCACTGTCCAAACGGATTGTTAGTAAATAAGGTAAAGCTGTGTTCACTTTGTATATCCAATCGTGTGCAGGTAAAAAAAAAAAAAAAACAGGATTGCTTATTCCACATAATTGGGTATTTTAAAGCCATCACGGTTTCATCTTATGTACTAACATGAACATTCACTTTCTAACGTGACCATTTACTTTGCAAGGTAAACAGCCTCTATTTCTTTACTAAATAAACCCCAATGTTTTATAACTTCTAAGCTATCTATTAATAAAGCTGTGATTCTACCTGGAAATGTAGAAAATATGGCCTGTTGGGCAGGACCAGGGGTTGGCGTTTAGAAGCCTTGGAATTAGTTTGAAGCTTTTGTTTGTAGCCCTAAGGCTCCATGTACATAGGACGCTGGGGCAAACTCCTCTGAACGAACTTGAAACCAGCATTTAGAAATGCCTGTTTTGCCACATTTGTTTAGCTGCGTTTTACTGCGTTTGCGTCTAGAAGCGTTTATTAAGATAACCTCATTAAGACCCTCCCCAAGCTCTAAAAACTTTTTATTTAACTATTTCAGCCATTTTGACCAGAATGACGTAGAAAATTGCGTGCGAGGTCCAGAGTCAGAGTTCGTGGCTATTGGACCCATCCATTGATTGCGCAGTGAATGTCGATAGGATATTTTTCCAACATGTATGTACAGCTGTGTGCCTACCCCGACAATTTTTTTTATTTCACACGCATGTCCATTGCCACATTTTTCTACTAGAAAAAGTACGACCCAGTCTGACACGCATGGACACCAACATGAGGAAGAGTGTGTCACCAGAGGAACGTCTGTTGGTGACGATCAGGTATGTGCATATATTTATACTATATATATATATATATATATATATATATATAATAGATATAGATGTATATAGATGTACAGATGTATTATTTTGTTTTTCTTTATATTTTGAAAAAATAAAAAAATGTCTATTTTATGCAAATTTAAACATTAATTCAATTTTTTATAATCTATAAAAAAAAATTGGCAAATTTTTTAAATATTTTTAATAATTAAATATTAATTGATTAATATATTTATTTGGATTTTTTTTTTCCGCTGTATATTGTATTTTTGTTTTTTAATTACTTTTAAAAATATATATATTTTGTCTATTTTATGCAAATTGAAACTATGTTTGATCAAATCGGGGGTCAAGCTCAATGGTGGAGTTATCTTGGTCAAATCTGAACATATGGGTCGAATTCCAATTCAAATTTGGATACAGCAATGCTAGTGGTGTATTGCATTGCATCAAGGGCTATGTATGGTCTATGAATCATCGCAAGTAATTAAAACATTTTAAACTATTTTGTCTAAATATCAAAAGGTCAAAAATATAGGGTACCTTTTAAAAATGCTTAAAAAAGAAAATGCGTCTAAACGCTGGTACCGCGTTTAGCTGCGTTTGGCATCTGAAACGTGGAAATCTTCGGCGTCTGAACCCCTTTTTTTGCTTTCAAAGAAACGCTGTTAAACGCACCTGCCTATAAAACAGCAATAAACGAGACTGTGTACATGGTCACATAGGATAACATTGAATGAGTTCAGGGGCAGTTGAAAAAAGCGTCCAACTGCCTCTAAACGTACGTTTAGCAGCGTCCCATGTACATGGGGAATAATATCAACTGCCAAGGTGCAGCAGCTGGAAGATTTATAGAAATAGGCAATAGGATCTCTGACACGTAATTGGTCATGCAATGGCCATCAAAATCTAAAATTTATACTAACAAGTATTTTCACTTGATTTGCGCACTAGATCCGGGATAAAGTATAAATGGATACAGTTTTTAGAACGATGTGAAGCAAACTACACACAAATCTTTTAGCTTTGCATAATTTATTGGCTTTCAGTAGTTTCTATACCCACAGAAGAGTTATGCTTATGAAGCAGATCAATGCAATCCTTTTATAAGTAATCCTGCTCAACCCTTCCCTGCTTTATCCCTGTGTAGAGCAGCAGTCCATCCAAGATTAGGGAGGTTTAAGCCAGTACAGAATATAGATCCATCACTGCTACTACAAGCATATTCTATAGAATTAACTTGTAGATTTGTAGACATGAAATGACATCTGTTTCTCTTAGTCTGGCCTGTGTGGGAATGGCTGAATTTTGAACTGGAACCCCAGGCAAACTGATAAATACAGTACACAGTTGAAATATATACTGTATATGGGAACTATTTTACCTATACATAATAATTCTGCCCAGCCAGTCTTGTGATCCAGCCACTGCTCTTAGTAAAGTTAGGTTCTTGTTCTCCACTACAGCAGCACATAGCGTTGCCAAGAACACGTTCGCAGTCTGGACAGTGAAGGAGCAGCAGCACTCTGCTTTGATAAGGTTACCCTTCTACTCTCTTCTCCTATGTGATCATTGTCAACATATGTACAAGCAGCAAAACCTGACTACCGTAATAGTCCTGCTGTACAGGGGATTACAGGAGGCCAATTTTAGGATAACTTCAGGTGTTTATTGTTGCTGCATGTAAAATCACATTTAAAATTATTCTAAAGGTTGTAATAAAAAACAAAAAAACTAAACAAACATGTTATACTTACCTCCTCTGTGCAATGGTTTTGCACAGAGCACCCCTGATCCTCTTCTTTTTCGGTTCCCCGCCGGTGGTCCTGGCTCCTCCTGCCTGTCAAGTGTCCCCAATAGCAAGTCTCTTGCTATGGGGGGACTCAAGCAGACTCACTCCCGAGCCCCACCCTCCGCTCACTCCTCATTGGTTCACTGGAGTGTGAACCAATAAGTGTGTGAGCCAATTAGGCGAAAGAGAGACCCAGGAGAGCTGCTGCTCTCATGGACATCGCTGGATCAAGATGGGGCTCAGGTAAGTATAAAGGGGTTCTGGGGGGCCGCTGCCTTTAGCTCTCCTCTCTACTATTCATTGGATACCTCTTTCACCCAAAGGGACTCAATACAGTCCTGTCACATACCCTGGTGGTCTGGGACTTGGTTAAATATTTGGCGGGGCTGATTTCTGGGCATCTCCCATTGTTGCCTCTTTTTAATTGACCCTTTTTTCCTTCGGGATGCTTACCTGAGCCCCATCTAGATCCAGCAATGTTGCAGGAGTGTCTCGGCTACCCAGGACTCCCCTCCTCATTGGCTGAGACAGCTGCGTGGGGCCATTGGCTCCCGCTGCTTTCAATCAAAGTCAGTTGGCCAATGAGGAGAGACAGGGGGTGGGGGCTTAGTATCTGAATGGACACAGGGAGCTGTGGCGCGGCTCAGGTGCCCCCATAGCAAGCTGCTTGCTGTGGGGAACTCAACAGGAGGGAGAGGCCAGGAGCGCCCAAGTGGGACCCAGGAAGAGGAGGATCCGGACTACTCTGTGCAAAACCACTACACAGGGCAGGTAAGTATAACATATTTGTTACTTTTAACTTAAAAAAAAGAGACTTTACAATCACTTTAAGGAAGAGAGGTTTCAAAATTTACAAATTTGTAATCTACTAGAGTCCTTAACCAAAAATTATGATTGGTCTACTCTCCAGTCGGTATTTAAATCCAGGTGCTGTACTAACCCGACATCTAAAGGTCTGGTTTCCTTAATATACTCTTCCATATTGGGTAATACAACCGTTCAGATGCCGGTCTATCGTTCTAGGTGGGAGCAAGATTTTGGGACTGCCAAACCTTCCGAGGATTGGAACAAGATCTGGGAAGCGCTTCACAAATCTTCTTGTAATGTTCTGGCAATTAAAGGGTTTGTTAACCCATTTATATAAGACTAAGCCAGCCCCTCTATTAGAGGCTGGCATAGCACCCTATGTTTTCAAAAATTAGTGTTCTAAATACCTAATTTGAGCTGTCTTCAGGCCGGTCACTTTACTCGCGGCCACTATACAGCTCTGATGGATTGCTTCTGAGGGAGGGGCTGTGATCTTCCTCTGACATCACCCGGGGAGATCATGTGGCCGCTTGTCTCCTTTGCAGAAGCCCTGTATTGGAGCTGTAAAGCGGCCTGCGAGTCAAGTGACCGGCCAGATTTGGTATTTTTTAGAACGCTTGTTTTTGAAAACTACTGACATAGTGTGCTATGCCAGCCTCTAATAGAAAGGGTTCGCATTGACAATTTAATGTTTTATTTTACAAGAATAGCGGTGGGGGTCCGGGACGGGCCAGAGACAGACACAGAGGGAGATGACAGGTAGGAAGGAGGGGCTGAGGGGGGAGAGAGGAGAGCTGATAGGACAGATACATATGACGGAGGGATGTACTTTGACCACGTTGATCAGGGTGGAGCAGCCCTGATTTTCGTGGTCAGCACAGAGAGGGCATACAGGAAGTGTCAGGTTCAGGGTTTTTTTTTTACAGTTAAGAGTAGGGGCAGATTACACAGCACAAGCGCTGTGCTGTGTAATCAACTTTAAGGGACCATGGTCTGTATATATTTTTTTTGGGTTAACAAACTCTTTGAGAATTCATACAAGGTTTTTGACACTCCCGCTAGGATCGCTCAATGTCTTCCAACCAAACCACCCACCTGTTTTCAGGGGATGCTCGGACCAAGGAGATATGAAACACATTTGGTGGACTTGCCCAAAAGTCAAGAGGCTATGGATTCGGGTGTACAGGCTGGTCAATTCGATCCTCGTCCTTAACTTAAAAAAACTTGGGAAGCACTCCTACATGCACCAATCCCAGGCATCACACGTCGGGTGCGAACACTAATTACTCATATTTTTATGGCCACTAATCAAACTGTAGCGAGATCATGGAAAACCCTGGAACTCCGTTTTGAAGTCGTCAAAAGCAGGGTGCAAGGTACCCTGATTGCTTTTTACGTACCTGGCAACCTTGGTTGGATCATTTTGCAGCGTCTGCAACAACGACCCGCTTTTGACTATTGATCGCTGGCACCTAGCCTAAAGTTTACCCGTTGGGCCTCCGGAAGGTAAGGGGAGATGGGGATGGTTTTCCTGTCTCCCTCCCTATCATCCCCTTTGCTATCCCCTTTTCTTCTCTTTGCCTGGTCTTTCTCTTTCTCCTCTCCGCTCTAGCTTTTCCATTCAATTCTTTATTTTTTTCTTTATGAGCTCTCCCCAACTGATTCAGTTGCCTTTTCTAAATACATTCTTAACCCCCCCCCCCCACCCTTTTTTTTCTTCTCCTTTTTTCTATTTTATTTCTTTAGTTATTAACTCGAATGTCTGGGGGTTTTGCCCAGTGTTTGTTAATTTTACCGACCAAACTGAACGACTTTGTTTTGTGTGAGAGCGCGATATTTAAAGTTGTTTATTGCTCTTGTTTTTTTTTTAACTAGACGCTGACTAGTGCGCTGACTTGCAGGTTCTCCTTCAAATCAGTTGGATAAGACAATCAAAAACCACATAGCACTAGTGCAAACAATGCATAATCATAATCATAAATGCATAATTACATTAGTTTGTGCTTTCTTTATATTTGCCTGCCAGGAGTTCAGCTTTGAAAATGCAAAGTTCTCTTGACTGTTAGTCCCTCAGCCCTAAACTAAAATCATTCTAAAATACTAGTTAAATACTAGTTAAAGCGGTTGCATACCCCGCATTGTGATTTTTACCTACAGGTAAGCCTATATCAAGGATGGAATTTGCTGGAATGAAGGGCTTCCACGCGCATGTGTGGAAGTGACGTCATCATGGCTCCGGCCACTCACAGCGCCGGAGCCACCGATCCCAGAAAAAATGCAGAGGGAACATGTCAGCTCCCTCAGCGGTGACCGGGCACTGCTGCAGGGCTTTGATCTAAGGTAAGTATTTCATAATGTGCTAGTATGCGATGCATACTAGCATATTATGAAATATCTGTAAACAATTAATTAAACAATCAGTGCGCTACTGTCAACCTTTCATAAATACACAGTACCACCTAAACACATATTAAATGTGCCCATTTATACATAAATAAACCTAACAATAAATAAATTAATATAATGACAAATCTTCCGTGTCAAAAATATGCTCATCCAGTGATAATGACCACCTCTGAAATACCCAATCACCTTCCAACAAACTAGGCACAGAAAGTCTATGGAATTTTCACATACATATGCCGATCAAGTTGCCTCCAATCAATGATGAATAATGGTAAATTTCTTCAAACCCCTTTGGATGTCCATACTCCTCGATGCAAGAAACTAAACTCTTCACCGTGGATGCCGGTTTTCAAACAAAGATAAAATACGCAATACTGTTCTAAACAAATGAACTATGTAAGGCTGAGATGGATACACTCACATGTGCCCAGGTAGAATAAGCGTGTTAGTAACAGTCAGGCTTGTTTTATCTGTTTACAGATATTTAATTTAACAGTGTGGGATCACTTTTATTGGTTGCAGCATTTGTCATTTAGTTATCTTTTTTTTAAATTAAAATTTTCAGTTTTTAAATCATACCAGCGCTTTAGTATTCACTATCATACTAGCATATTCTGCTATTGTCTTGCAGGTTTGTTTACTACCACCTTAAATGTAAAGATTTAACAAAAAAAATAACTGTTCCAGGAGGCATGTGTAATGTCACTGCTGCCTCCTAGGGATGCTGGTGTACTGAAATCTGGCAAGAATGCACAACCAGCTTTCTAGGTGGGCAGCAGTGTGGCATGGTAACATCATCCACATATCTAGAAAGTCAAGGGGTAATATTAGTTAAGCAGACCTTCCACACGGTAGAAAGTCACAACGAGGTATGGGAGTCCTGGCATTCTCGAGAGGATCCCCTGTGAGGCTCCCTTATTCCTCGCTGATAGTCATACCAGCACTCTCTACCCCCCACCCCCCACCCCAGGCACGATGAGCTCAGGACCTTAGCCTCTTCTGTCCTCTGTCTTTTCATCTTTTCTCTTTCTATTGTTCTTTGGATGTTTTACAAGGGCACTAGGCTGAGAGTTGGACTTAATCCCTGGGCCCTATTTTGCTTTAAGTGGTCCCTCTGGGATTGGGTTTGACCGATATTGTTCATAAAGTTAGGCCGTTCATCATATATCTACAAAATACTGTAAACGCTACTTGAAGATGTCTTGCTGATGCAACTAATGAGCCCCTTTGGACCTATGTTTTTATTGTATACTGGTCTGTTGTTGGCTTTATATGATGTCCATTATTTGTTATTTCAATTTTTTCCTTGTTTTGAAAAAGAAAAAAACCTAAACCTAAAATTGTCAATTATAAAAAAAAAAAGAAAAAGAAAAAAGCATTTTGCCTAAAGGCATCAGAGAGAAAAGTTACGATATGGAAAATAAGTCAATTTAGAAGCCAATTAAAAAGAGAAGGAAGTAGTTTAAAACCCATGTCAGTTTTATGGTCTTCTGTGTGCTGTTGGGGAGATTTCACTTCACTTCCATCCCAAAAACTCAGAAAGTAAATGAAGATCTCTAAATGGAGAAGATAACCCCTCTTAGATAGTCATCACCAGAACAGGCGTTTCCATTGGACGTTTTCCTTCCATTCCTGCTCTAGTTATAACTATAAAGCCCCATACACACGGTCGGACAATCCGCGGACCAGGTCCGTCGGACCATGTCCGTCATACTTTGTCCGATGTTGGTTTTGCGTACACACGGTCGGACAAAGTTGTCGGAAAATCCGATCATTCTGAACGTGGTGACGTTTGTTGCCTACGACGGGACTACGTAGAGGCTAGTAGCCAATAGCTTTGGTCTTGTAATGTGATCTGAGCATGCGTGGCACTTTGTCCGGTCGGACAACCGTACACACGATCGGATTTGGTGTGATCGGACCGTGTTGACGGCAAAGATTTCCAGCAGGAGATAAGACTTTGTCCGTCGGTCAAACCGACGAACACTGTCCGATGGTGCATACACACGGTCTGATTTTTCAACAACCTTGTCCGATCGGACAGAATCCATGAAAAAGTCAGACCGTGTGTATGGGGCTTTACAGTTGATTAGTTGTTCCCCATTGTCGATAGCTGCTGTAGCAGAGAGAACCGACACAGATACCTAGATGATCATGAAAAGATGAACTAACTTAAAATATCCTGGCCACCCCTCTGGACCTCATTGCGTATAGTAGCCATTAAGCCCTGTGCTGCTGGTGTAGCAGTCTGTACATCATACACCTCAAAACACAGCCCCAGAGTGAGTATGCATCAAAATGCTTGCAATGGCAAGTACTCATTGGTCATCACAGACACATGATCATGCTGTACAACCAATAAGAAGTGCATCTGAGCCTTCTTCTTTCAGTAAGATGTCCCAAAAGAAGCGTTTCTCATTGGTCAGCATGGTCACATGCTCATGCTGACCAGTGAGTGCTTGGCATTGTGAGAATTATGATGGCTACAAACTCCAGGACTGTGACGTGCCACTAAACTGGCAGCACAGAGCATCATGGCTGCTATGTGCATTGACGTCTGGAGCTATGGTCAGATTATTTGGAGTTCATTCGCCTTTTATTCTTTTGTGAAAAGGTGAACATGCCCTTAAGGCTGGGTTCACACTGCAGTAGGGAACAGCTGACAGCAGGGGTCTGGTGCATCCCTGTTTACTACTTTAGGTCTGACTTTTTTGGCTGAATTCGGACCTGAAACAGACCAGAAGATGCACAGGACTCCTGTGAAATTTGCTCCTGAGATGTGTGAACCGGCTCCATTGGGAGACGGTCACAATCTCCTGACATGCGAATTGGATGCAGGGAAAACTCGCATCCAATTCGCAATAGTGTGAACCCAGCCTTAAGCAAAAAGGCAGAATTTCTATACATACATATATGAGCAGGGACCTCTTTCCTGTGTTTTCAGGAGGCACAGCAGCCCATTCAAATGAATGGGCTGCTGTGCCCACGCAAAACGCAGCTCGCAGAGCCGCCCAAGTGTGAAACTAGCCTTAGGGCTCTTTCACGCTAGCAGTAAAGTGTGGTCCAAATTCAGATCACTTTTCAATGGGCATTTGACTGGTGTTAAGAAGGGGGATATATCCCCTCCTCACTGACTGATTTAACCCTATAATGCCACACTACAATTGCGTGTATTGCATACGGTTGCGGTGCAACCGTAAGTTTTTTGTCAAATTTTGCACCCAGATTTAAAAATGCTGGATGTAAAGCAAACCAGCACAGCCACAGCATGTAAACAGCCCCTTCCAGCTGCTATTTTACCAATTTTTACTGGCCCCTGACCGCCTCTCTGAAAGACTCAAAAAAGTTTGGGCTTTACATGCACTGTCATCCTGATTGCTAATATTTTATTAAATTGGCACTTTGCCTTATTATACAAACCTTTGTTCTTCTGCTGTACAAAACAAGCTGAGCTCAGTGCACAATAGGTTGCTACCATCTAAAAGACTATTTTGTGTGAGGCTGTGGTGGCTAATCATTGTGTGCCGCTGTAATTAATAGCGGATGCCTATGTAGATTAAAATCCTCACTTCCATAATGTAAATCTGAAGGAGATATCTCACATTATTTTCCTTTGAGCGTTAAGAGGAAAGAGTTTGTTGAGCTAAAACAGTAAAAGGTGCCGGAGAATAATTGGATCCCAAATTCCGGAGTTAACTTTCTATGCAATCTGATGAAGCTCTGCTCATTCCCTAAGGCTCTGTCATCAATGCAGCTGTATCTGCTGATTACTTAACAATTCATGCAGCAGGAAATTAAATACACCCTGAGGAATCACCGGGACAGTATGGCACCTGGCTTGGGTTATAACACTGGCTGTAACTGTTATGTAATACCTTCTAGAACTTGCAGAAACATTTAATATCAATTGTCACCCTTATAAATGTTAAGTGTCCTCTGTGTCAAAAAAATACAGTTTAATGCAGTCTATGTATCAGTGTTGCCAACCGCCCGTAGATTTACGGGCAGCCTGTAAATTTAACCCCCTTCACCCCCTCCACAGGTGCTGCCCTGACCTGTGGAGAGGTGAAAGGGGCACAGAAGGACACAGCACACTGATGATGTGGATAAGTAATATGATGGTGGACAGAGGAGGACACTATCATGTCCACAGCCTCTGTCCACCCCCTGTAGTATGTCCGCAGTCTCTGTCCACCTCCTGTAGTATGTCCGCAGCCTCTGTCCACCTCCTGTAGTATGTCCGCAGCCTCTGTCCACCTCCTGTAGTATGTCCGCAGCCTCTGTCCACCACCTGTAGCATGTCTGCAGCCTCTGTCCACCTCCTCTAGTATGTCCGCAGCCTCTGTCCACCTCCTGTAGTATGTCCGCAGCCTCTGTCCACCACCTGTAGCATGTCTGCAGCCTCTGTCCACCTCCTGTAGTATGTCCGCAGCCTCTGTCCACCTCCTGTAGTATGTCCGCAGCCTCTGTCTACCTCCTGTAGTATGTCCGCAGCCTCTGTCCACCTCCTGTAGTATGCCTGCAGCCTCTGTCCACCTCCTGTAGTATGTCCGCAGCCTCTGTCCACCTCCTGTAGCATGTCTGCAGCCTCTGTCCACCTCCTGTAGTATGTCCGCAGCCTCTGTCTACCTCCTGTAGTATGTCCGCAGCCTCTGTCCACCTCCTCTAGTATGTCCGCAGCCTCTGTCCACCTCCTGTAGTATGCCCGCAGCCTCTGTCCACCTCCTGTAGTATGCCTGCAGCCTCTGTCCACCTCCTGTAGTATGTCCGCAGACTCTGTCCACCTCCTGTAGTATGTCCGCAGCCTCTGTCCACCTCCTGTATCATGTCCGCAGCCTCTGACCATCTCTTGTCTTTTAGCATGTCTGCAGCCTCTGAGGGGATCCTAGAAAGAAGTCAAGAGTGGGAGCGCTGCCGTGATGGAGGTTGCGGGAAGAGACAGACGTGTGTGGACTGTGGAGAGGGGACTGTAGAATAAAACCAGAGCCGCCAAGCTGGAGCCGTCTGACTGAGCCCTGCACGATGCACCTGAGAGGAGGTCAGTGACAGCGCCGCCAGGTCAGTCTGAGGGGGGTCACTGATGTAAGGGGGGAGTGAATACAATAATGTAAGGGGGCACTGATATAAAGGTTCCCCTCTATATTAGTAATCCCCCCCTTACCTTAGTGTATTCACTCTGCAGAAGATGGTCTCTGGTCTCCATCCTGCAGACTCTGATGTAAGGGAGAACTCTGTGCTGGCTGGATTATAGTATCCTGACCTTCATGTAAATTGATAAATATGTTTTTTGACTTTTGTTTAAAGCGGAGCTCCACCCTAAAATGGAACTTCCACTCATCGGATTCCTCCCCCCTTCCGGTGGCACCTTTCGGGGGGGAGGGGGGACAGGATACCTGTCTTTGACAGGTATCCTTTCCCACTTCCGGAAGTACGCCGCAGCGCGATGCTTCCAGCAAGTCTCTGCTTAATATAACTGCTTTCATTAAGTTCCACCATACCCCAATGACCGAATCTCACAGAAAAATGCTGTTCAGTGCAAAAATGTAGAAGAGGACAGCAATATTTTACCTATATTCCTTCCATTTATTCGTTTTAATTTTTAGAAGAACACTGGAATATTGTACACTATAAAATAATTGTTGGAATTCGTTTTCTTTTTTTTTTCTGTTAATCCAGAAACAAAGTAAACTTTATAGACAAGAAATGTCAGAGCTGGTCAGGAAGTTAATACACCAACCCCAAAAGTGGGATTAACAGATAACCCCTCCTGTTACAGCTTGAGGGGATCATGCCGGATTTTCTCACACATGCTGCCCAGACTCCAGAGCGGTGTAGCACAGCACTGCCTGACCTTGTTTCACAGCACAATATTGGATTATGGGCACATTTCTCATGTTACTAGCGTGTAAGTGAAGACCCAAGCATTGACATCTGAAACATATTATTTCCGGGGTGTAAATGCTGATTTAACGCAGGATATAGCAACCGACTTGTGTACTACACTCCTCAACTGATGACACTAAAATAATGTCAATGTCCTTGTGCATGGAAGACAGAAACATATTTACTTCCACACTATACAAAAACATTGAGGGAAGAGAAGGGAAGGGATGGAGTCTCTGGCAGGTGTTTATTGCTGCAATGGAGAGAAGACCAGCACACTGAGAGGTAGATTCAGAAGCAGGACTTGCCGATGTCCCATGTCAGTAAACAAGTTATGGAACTTCAGTAAATCCTGCTTTAGATTCTACTTCCAGAAGTGCTGGTTTTCTCATTATTGTTAGATTTTGCAAAGCTGGTCATACATGATACAATATTCTTGTACATTTTTCCTTTAGATTTACCAAAACCATATAATATGAATTAAATGTAGAAGGAGGGATTGGGATTTTTAATGTGCAAATTAATTTGAAGAATAATAACAACTATGTTTATATAAGAATTTTTTTATTTTATAAAAAAATAAAAATTTGTTAAAATACCGCATTTGGCAAGTACAGATCAACAAAATTTTATGGATACAGCATAATAGGATAGAATTCCCAACATGTTTCACCCATATATCAGACTTCTTCAGGGGAGGAAACTGAGGTCAAAACTAAACACTTTCAATTTTCAATCAGGCAGGTCCTTGCACTACATATACAAAACCAATAGTGCGGCGCTAATTAATGAACAAAAAGTATAGCTTAAAGTGATTGTAAGGCTTCATTTTTTTTTTTTTTTCAAATAACAAACATGTCATACTTACCTCCACTGTGCAGCTCGTTTTGCAAAGAGTGGCCCAATCCTCGACTTCTGAGTTCCCCCGACAGCTCTCACAGCTCCTCCTCGCATCAGATACCCCCCTAGGAGAAGGGGGTTACTGTGCAGGCGAGTGTCCGAGTCCAGCATTTGCGTCCATAGACACGAATGCCGGACTCTGCCCCGCCCCCCGGGTCATTGGATTTGATTGACAGCAGCGGGAGCCAATGGCCGTGCTGCTATCAATCTATCCAATAAAGAGCCGGGACCCCATGTAGAGAAGGAGAGCACGTCTCCGCTGAGTGAATGAAGGGGCTCAGGTAAGTAAAATGGGGGGGCTGGGGGGCCGGTCACTGCCAGAAGTTTTTTAACCTTAATGCATGTTTACAACCCCTTTAAACCTAAAAAGTCCATATATACACAGTCCCATATAGGTACTTCAGAGAAATCAAGATGAGAAGTCCCACATGCCGTGAAAGTGGTGAAAAAATAGCAGAGGTGTCACCAGCCAGTGATTTTACACCACGCTTACCAGAGGAAGTGTGACCCCCTAATAAGAGTGGTTAAATACGCTTTGTTTACAATACACAAAGCCAGAGATCCGGATCATTGGAATATACTCCCCTGTGCCCAGGTAAGTGGCACCAAGGAAATGAATGGATGGATGCAGCACTTTGTGTGTGACTACCCCACTGCGATGAACTCAAATCACCAGGCATGAAAATGAAAAGGTGACTGACATAGCGTATTACCGCTTAGGCTGATTTATTTAAAAAAGAAAAATGAATAAATAAATCATCCTAAATGGTATTAATCATTTTTTTTTTTAAACAAATCAGCCTAAATGGTATTATGTTCTGATATTTTTTTTACCACTTTCACGACATGTGGGACTTTTCATCTTGATTGCTCTGTACCTATAGTGTATATATGTGTATATATATATATATATATATATATATATATATATATATATATATATATATATAATGGGACTGTGTTTATATGGACTTTTTAGGTTTAAACCATACTTTTTGTTTATAGCGCTGCACTATTGGTTTTGTATTTGTTCGGTGTCTGGACATTGTGCACAGCTGCTGTGAATGTTTATTTCTTTTCACTTTTACGCAGATTTATTTATGTTTTTATACCTTGCTCTACATAGTTGGTAAAGGTAAATCTTAGACCCCTTTCTCTCCAGCAGACCAATCGGGCATGCCTGTCTGTTTTTCAGTTGGACCCGATCGGACCACCCATTTTTCTCTATGGGGCAGCGGATTTCAGCGGACATGTGTCCTTTGACATCTTCCGGGCATCCAATCCGATAAAATCCGCTCAAAACAAACGTATGGGGATACGTTTGCCATCCAGCCATTGGATCAAATGACAATTAGACAGAAACGGACATGCAGTCCGTATCTATCTGACTGCCCCATAGAGGAGAGCGTGTTGTGTCCGTGTCCACTCTGCATAGCGGAGCGGACACAGACCTGTCATCCGCCTGCTTAGCATCGATCAGCAGACAGATCCCCATTGAGCAGGTGGATCAACTCCGTCTTAAAGGGACCTAAAGAAAATTGAATAAGAAAATTGTATAATGTATGGCCAGCTTAGGGTACCACCCTAAAGCCACGAACCCACCCTTCACAAGGGTTATCTATGGATGTCATGTTATGGTTTGATTAATTATTAATCCTTACGTTTTTTTTTGTTTTTTTTATTGCTGTTTCTTCATTGGGGTGATTCACTCTCACCTTCTGTCTTGGTGACTTGTCACTAGGCCAAAGAAAGCGCAGAAATCTGACATTTTACAGGTGTCACTGGAACAATCCAATGTGGGATTTTATCTAACTTCCTGCTGTGTCTCTGGAACAGGAAGTGAAATCTCCAAAGTGGGCATGCAAACAGCAATGCAAATCTGCCGGAAGTTATAACCATATCCTACTATCGCAAAAACGATTCAAATCTTTTCTTATTTCTGTTAAAAGAAATCTTCTATGATAAACAATTGCACTCTGCTTCTAACCATCCTATGCAGGCAAGTATAGAAGTAGCTTCGGGAGCCTGCAGTGGATTAAATCCTGCTTTAATGTTGGGATCATCGGTCACAATTCGAGTTCATACCTGCAGAATCCCTTGCCTTTTGATCCTAGCTATTCAGATATAATTGTTCACTACAAAGTTATCTTTGTTGTGTAACAAGGGGTAGGGGGTAGATGACTGGAATTAGTAATAAGAAATCTGAAAGAGAAGTATAAAATTCATCTTGAAAACTCTTAACAATTGAGGTCACGTAAAACTTAGTAGTAGTTAGTCACATGTAACTGGCCCTGTTCTGAATGAGAGTTACACGTGTGGCTTTATGAGTTACCTGTGTTGGTGTAAATGATGGGGTATGTTCCTGACACTCATTTTAGCTGAAGAGAAGAAGCCACATGGATTCATAGTGAAATGTCTTCGGCATTACAGAACAAGTCCAGCTGAATGTGACAAACCTGCTAACCTTTAAAGAGCATCAGTTCTATATTTTAACAGTTTATTCTTTAATATAAAGGCTATTAGAACTAGATATGGACTAAATTTCACTAAAAATGACAACTGCTTGTACAGGTTAAAGTCAGCAGGTACCTACTGCAAAGTTTTCAGTTTGGCCAATAGCTGGGTGACGCCATAGCCACAGTGAAGTCTTAAATTCCAATCTAACAGTCTTAAAATGTTCCCTGCCCCCCTCCTGCTAACTATGCTGTGTAAAAAAGATGTGTATACTTACCTATTTTAAGTCTGCTCCAGTCCAGTCACGTGATAAGGCTCTCCTGTGTCGCTGCAGGGGAGAGGAAGGAGAGCCGACAATGGCTGAGACATGGGAACCTATGGGTGATGTCATCACCCCTAGAATTGACAGCCGATGTCAAGTATGGCCATACTGACTAAAAATAGGTAAGCATACAGATCTTTTCTACACACGTTGGGCAGTATAGTTAGCAGAAAGTGTGAGGGAACATTTTTAATACTAAAAAGTCATGCAAGCAGCATCTTTGAGGGGGTTTGTGAGCGGCGTTTACACCACTCCTCCACCACCCCTGCCCATTGGAATGCTTGGGCAGCGCTGCCGAAACGCCTGCAAAGCGCCTTTTGCCAGCGCCACTACACAGGCGCTTTTAACCCTTTTTAGCCCCTTCTAGGAGGTTAAAAGCGCCCCGCTCCCGCCCAAATAGCGGTGCCAAAGCGCCACTATAACAGCGGTAAAGCGCCGCTAAATCTAGCAGCGCTTTACCGCTACCGCCCCAGTGTGAAAGGGCTCCAAGTGTGGTCTGTGGGTCAAATGTGGCCCGCTGCAAGATTTTATCTGGCCCACAGCTAGGGTCAGTGGCATCTCACACAACAGCCAGCAGTCTCTGTTTCTCTCCAACATCCACAACCAACCTCCACTCTCCAGCGTGGGTTCCACTGGCTGCGCTCTCATTGTACTGGGACACTGATGGGCTCAAGTTTATTTGGAATACCTTTACTTTGTTTTACTGACGTTTTTTCTCTGTTCTGAATAATATCACGTGGATTACAAAAAAACTCAAATTAAAACAAATTCAGTTACTACAATTTTATTCAATTATTTATAAACTTGATTTTTTTCGGGCCTGAGAATATTTGTAAAATATACGACATTGGCCCCTGTACTGAAACGTTTGGAACCCCCTGCTTTAGTAGGATCTCGTCTCACTTCCCATCATCTTTCTAAACAGTAAAGGAAGGAAAATTTCCTCAATGGGACACAGACAGCAATAGGTTTTACCCATTTCTTAATCCAAAACGTAGTCTTTTTTTAGCTTTAAGTATAATTAATACTATACGTACTGGAACAGAAAAATGATTTTAGTTATTTAAAAATACCTCATACTGTGCATTCAGTGGCTGCCAATTGACCAGTTCATTCATTATTTTTACAGATAACCTTCTGTAGTAATTACACTGTATCATGATGATCAGCTTCTACTAGGGTCTGCTTAAATAATATATGGTTATCTGCACAGAGTATATTGGATTACTCTACAAAGTTCCTACAAGGGTCAGGTAAGTTTAAATTTGTGATTCTACTCGAGATTGTTAACCGATCTCTGATTATCTTTGTGCTTAATCCCCAACATTTGGGTTAAATAAAATCATTTTTTCCCCTTTAGACATAGACTGCAATGGTGGTTGGAAATTCAGATGTGATTTAACCACAGAGAAATCTTTCCTGTAAAACATCTTTTTATAGACATGCACACGTAGATTGCTGAAAGCTGCCTGCTTATTTCAGTGCAGGAGGAATGGAAAGCACAGATAGGCAACTTTATTTCCAGTATATTTTAAGAAAAATAACAATCGATCAACAAAAACATTCAGCTTGGATGGTTCCATGGCTACCATCATGTGGAACGTTTTTTATGATGTCAAGAATTAGAACCTCTGCCAGGTTCATACTACTTGAAGTAGTAAATTGAGGGTGGTCTCACAATGGGGCATCTAGGTGATGAGTAGGCTGCTCTTGAGGAACTTCTGTAATAGCCACCTTGGACTGTAGATGTAGTATTTGAGTGTGAAAATCGATGCGTCACACCAAAAGTTTGAGATTTTGTTCCAATAAAAGATTTAAACCAGAATAAATATAAAATTTATTTGATTTTATTACAAAGATTTATTCCAATAAAATAGATTTTATCCCAAACATATAACAGGTGGCATATCAACGCGTTTCGGGAACCACAGGTCATCCCCTTCATTAGGGCAAAAAACATGATATGATATACTGTAAATTAATTAAACTGAATAGTTTATTTAAACACTACTTGTATTTAAACACTATTGAGATAATTTTGCAAGTATGTATCCATTTAATAATTTGCAAGGATTTCCTTCCACCTCCTGTTTGGCTATGGGACAGGAAGTGAAGGAAAAGCTCCGCAATGGGACACAGATGGTGAAAAAAAAAAACCTGCCAGGGGTTATCACTCTCCCTTGCTCGATTCAAATTGAAAAAAAAAAAGTTTTGCCTATAGTTCCACTTTAATGATTTTATATTATCAGATCATGTTTTTAGCCCTGATGAAGGAGACAATGGGTGTTATTTACGAAAGGCAAATCCACTTTGCACTACAAGTGCACTTGAAAATGCAGTCGCTGTAGAGGGGGACATGCAAGGAAAATAAAAAAAAAACAGCATTTTTGCTTGCACATGATTGGATGATAAAATCAGCAGAGCTTCCCCTCATTTCAGAGCTTCCCCTCAGATCTACAGTGACTGCACTTACAAGTGCACTTGCAGTGCACTTTAGTAAATCAACCCCAATGTGTGGTCTTTGAAATGCACTGATGTAGCACCTGTGATACATTTGGAATAAAACCTAATTTTGGACTCTAACTTTTGGTGTGGCGCTTCGATTTTCACACTCAAATATTAGGTTCATACTGCATTCTGTGTCAACTTTTTGGGATATTTCTCATCACATCCTGTCCTACAGATATGCCAGTGAGGGGAAATCTCACTTAAGTGCGGGAAAATTTGAATTTGACATATGTCACTGAAATATACAACAGAATGATGTAGCGCAACTTACAAAAAATAACCACAATATAATAAAAGTGCAAACAATTGTGCAAAAAAAAAAATTTGTACAAAAAACAAAACATATATATAATCCAATGTATATCCAAAAATATCAAAGAAGGAAATGATAAAAATGCAAACAATTGTGCAAAAAATATCTGTATGTACAAAAAAATTGTCCAATGTCTATCCAAAAATATCAAAGGAAAAGAAAACGATATCCAATTTGAATCCACTCCAATCACCAAAATGACATGTAATGCAAACTGTGAATCCTCCACCCTAGGTCTCACCATGTGTTTTTCCCTCTCTGGGGATGAAGACAAACTGGTGCTGCTTCAAATGCTTCTAACTCGGATAGATGGATGGATTATTCGATTTACAAACCCCACAGCATACATGCAGGAAGAAAAAGCACACAGATCTAGTGCTCTCCGTTTAAAACTTCACATTTATTTAGAAAAAGGTATAGTATTCCTACTAAGGAAGTCCCAAGGTTTGGACGTAACATACGTATAGGGCGAGGTTTTCATATATATGGCATCATCCCCTGATTATCTCTGCATCTAAGGATCCTGTGAATGTATATGACAGAGGCGCGATTCATGGTTAGCACTGCCTATAGTGCCATTTTTGCACAATTGTTTGCACTTTTATTATATTGTGGTTATTTTTTGTAAGTTGTGCTATAACATTCTGTTGTATATATTAGCTCACTAAGGTTTGGATCACTTGGTTCAATGGGTGTTGGCTAGCAACTTTTTAAATTAATTTCATTGATATAGTATTTGATTGCGCAGATTGATTATTTATACATATGTCACTGAAACCAGTATCTCTTTTTTGGCATCACCTGTCAAATTTTGGATTTTAGGACAGGTCATGGGGACTACACAGAGCCCAATAAAAAATATGAGACCGTACAGGATATCCATAGATAATTAAAACTAAAATACACACTCTCATACCAGCGCTGCTATCCCCCACCAGCATAGCTCCCAACTGTCCCTAATTTGGAGCAATGTCCCTCTTTGCTCCTCATTTGTCCCTCATTTTGGTCTGATCTATATAGTTGTATACAAAATGCACTTTTTATCTATCAAACAGTGTTTCACAGTGCTAAACCTTTCATTCAATCTCTTAATTGCTGCATTTGTAAATTCCATAAGCTAATATAATGAAATAGTAGTGGTACAAATAAGCACTTGTGGGTTTACCTAATCATTTTTTTGTTGTACAATTCTCCTTAAAGGGGGTGTGGCATGGGGTGTGTCCTATGCCTGCATACTTTTTCTGATAGGTGTCCCTCGTTGCCATCTCAGAAAGTTGGGAGGTATGCACCAGTACAGCTCAGTAAGTGATCAACCATTACAGAGGTGCAGACCATTGGAGCAATGACCATCACAAAGAGCACATGAGTACAGTAATTAGCATTGTTGGGATGCAGAGGTTTCCCCCACAAAAGGACTCAGATGTCAAGCCAGGGATGCCAGTCTTTGGTAAACTTCTTTGTATGAACAATTTACAAGCTTCTTAAACTCTGGCCTACACTACAAAATCCTTCTGTCTCCATGGAAACCTTTTATCTTGAAATACTCTTCATATGAAAGCACAAAGCTCCTGATACATATTTCTTGTGACACCCAAATTATTACATTATGACATGGTTCATGGCAACATTGTTAGTAGTGTGGTACGGTTCCATTATATAAGAGGAAAATGCATATTCTGTGTATATGGGTAACGTCAAACTTTACCCATAAAAGCTTTGAAAGAAAAACACAGGATGTAGGTGACTTTGTTGTTTTTTTTTTATTTTTTTTTAGGCATTGCTGTAGTACACCCATTCATCCAGCTACTTTAAGTGGACCTTAATTCCCAAAATTTATTTTCTTTCCTGCAATTTTTCATGTGTATGTTTTTACTCTGAATCTTCCTCCCTGCCTCCATTCTCACCTAGGCAAGATTATATTTATAGGTTCAATTTTAATTATATAGTTCTGCCTAGCATACCATAACATATATCCTGCTCCCGCAGCCTCCTGGGATATCTTCGTCACATATCCCAGTGGCAGACCCGTCGGCGCAGCATTGGGGGCCATGAGAACCCAGAAGAGACAGAAAGATCCCAAAGAAAGGAAGGATGATGGCACTAGGCGGGATGTATGACAGCGGAGCAGCAGATCTCAGCAGCTGGATTCACTGAGAAGGCCCATAGATGGCAGTGTGGTGGGGAGAAATGGAATGAAAAGAAAAAGGGAGAGAGAGGCAAAGGGGAGAGGAAAAGATCCTATAATTGTATTCATATTAATGAGTTACATCCCACTTATAATTTATTCTCTTTGGGATATGTATGTGGAATTTGAATATCCAGAACACCTCTTTTCTACTTATCAAGGAAAAGCAATCTGCACCTCAAATTAAACAATCCACACTTTCTATTATCTGAACTTTAAAAGAGTCTGTACTAGACCAATGCTGTTCCACAAAATGGCTGGTTATAATGGTCTTTTTGTGTGTTCTATTTAGAGATGAGCTCAGGTGTGTACAGAGCCTAGTTCAAACCCATTTGATGGAGTCCATCAAGAAGCTCTCACTCTACTAAGCCAATCATCTGTGGCAGGGGCATTCCCCATCCCGCAGCCACATGTATAAAGGTGGCTGCGGATGACTGGCCCAGCACAGGTCACAGCTGTCAGACTCGCTGATGTGGGTTCAAACTAGGATCCAAACATACCCAAGCTCATCCCTTGTCTTAATACTAGAAATAATCCTTTACCCATTCACAAATTGTCCTGTTGTCATACCAATGCATGTTACACAGTAAATTACATATATCACATATTTGGTTTGGCAATTTACCCAGTTGCTTAATTACAAAAGAATTGCCATTGGTATACTGGTGATATAACAAGAGCAAAAAGATAAACCACTTTTGAACATGTCCACTCTGTTTAACCATGTGTTCTTTTGCTTTTTCACAAAGACTGGGGAATAAGATATTACCCATCCTTGAAGACACACCCCTTGATCAAATACCCCTCATACCTGCATCCCCATATAGAATGAACAGGTATCAACATACAAGCTCTTTTAATAGTACATCGATCGTGTCTGCACTCCAAGAATTGCTTCACCATTGCCTCCCAATCATAATCATCCAATGTAGAGCAGTTTCACCTTGTTTTAATAAACTGGCCATTTTGCATTGCCTTTTTTTACATGCATGGGATAACAGCTGTTGATGCAGAGTAGAGAAGTCCTGGAGGTTGGCTTGTGATAAGCCCATACCTGGATTCTTCCATGACTCTCAGGACCACTCAAGGTAATGTCTTGATAGTCATTGCTAGTAGTCTGTTCTTTACCCTTTTTACAGTAAACCTGAGATTTTACTCAGTATCATTCAGATAGCCCAAGAAATCCTTCACTGAAGAGTCCCGATGTACACAAAAAGTGACATTGTAATGTAACGTGAAAATAATCAAATCTTCTCTCTGAACAGATAGATATCTCCAAAGACGTGAACCATATATAGGTTGGGGTATGTGGGCACATACTTTATGCCCATATAAGCCTTGTGTGTCTGTAGAACACCCACCGCCTCCAGAATGAACTGCTCTAAATCAACAGAATATGCCGTGTAGCAATCCAAATGGTGTCTTCGCACTTTTAAGCCCAAAGCATGGGGAAATCTGTGACTCCCCCTCTAGCCCCCCATCCCAAACACCATGCAATCTGTGATTCCCCCTCTATTTCTCCATACCAGACACCCTGAAATCTATGCCGCTCCTTGTCATCCCCACTAGATTTGACATCTTGCAATCTGTGACTCTCCCTGATCCCCCTCCCATCTTCAGCATCCTGCAATCTCCACTTCCATCTGCCTTACTAGACATCCTCCAATCTGTGACTCTCCCTCCATCTGTTAATACCAGGCATGCTGCTATCTGTGACTGCCCCTAACACCTCTATGGCAGACTTTCTATGACTCTTTTAACAAGTTACACCAAGTTTTGCTGTGACGTGTTTGGGTGTACAGCCAAATCCATTTATACTCAGTGTCTTAAAGTCAGTGAAGTGTTAAGCACAATTGTAAAGCTTGGCTGTATTTTATAAATATGAGTATAAAGCAGCCATAAACAGCAGTGAAAACCTGTTTCTAACCCTTCTACATGTAGCACACCCCACCTAGGAGCTGCAGATAAACAAGGATCCCCCACTCCTGCACAGCCAGGCTGTCATGGAAATCCCCATAGTCGACCCAGCGATGGGCGCCCTGTAGTGCGCTGTGGTGCGCCGGCGCGAGCTGGCACCCGTGGGCGCGTTCATGTGCGGGCTCGCGTCGGTGCACGTGCGCGTGCGTCGGTGCCCGCCCGCGCGCCGCGCGGCGCTCACATGTGTTAGAAAAGCAAATGAATATTTACTTTCCTAACACTGAACCACCTCTCTGCCAATCAGGTGCTCGGGTCTGTTACCCGTCACCTGATTGGCTGAAACAACAGGCGCTGTGATTGGACGCTAATCATAGGAGAGAATGAGAGGAGTGGACGGGAGAAGACATGGAGGAGCATGGAGGACATCGCCCGCTGCCGTCACAGTGCTGTCCGATCTTCAGCATCCTCCTGCACTGTGCTCAGTGCTGTCCGATCTTCAGCTCCCAGTACCCCTGCACCCACTGCCTTACCTGAGTCTCCTGATTGCCCTCCTGACTACCCGGCTTGGCCTTGGATTATCCTGTCTTCTGCCTGTACCCGACCTCGGCTTGTCTTTGACTCTGCACCTGCCTGCTCCTTTGTACCACGTGACCACATGACACAGCATGTAACTTTCCCCTCTGCTTCCTTTGTGATCACTGATCACAGCACCACCTCTTCAGGTGCTGCCAGCCCACCTGACTGCAGCTGCCTATTTCACCAGTCCACCCGACTGACTCTTCACCAGCCCATCTGGCTGACTCTCAGGAGATCTCTCAGGGAAAGGACTAAAGACTCAAGCTCACCACTGTCTTCAAGGGAGACTGGCTACATGTGGCAGTCCCCCCCCCCTTTGTTTGCCCCCACCAGTGTTGAACTACTCACTCTGTCCTCTCCTTGCTACTCTGCCTCCAGGAAAAATTCCTCACTTGTGTCTTTGGCAGGATCTCTACAGCACCCAAGCCCCGGCCCAAGGCAGGTCACCCTCTCCAGACTAGGGGGTACGCTTCAGGGCCACCGCCAGCCTCCTTAACACTGCATATCCATCTTCCAACTGACTGCCCTGCTGGCATGGCCCATGTCTATTTATAAGGTGAACTCAGTCCTATGCCAGTCCACTACTGGGGATTGGCTGAGGTCTCAAAAAATATGCATGGCAGCTCCTCCTAACTCCTGCCCTCTAATTCTAGAAGGTTCTGCAACCGTCCAGACACCAGGGGGAGGAACCAGAGGGCTGGCAGGATGAGTCATCCAGACCTGAACTCTAATAACCCTGATCCAATTACACACTCACAAATGCACAATGTGAGTAATGCCCCACACACACAAGCGGAAATTCCACCAGCAAAAGTCTGATGTGAGCTTTTGGTCGGAAATTCCGACCATGTGTATGCTCCATCGGACTTTTGCTGGCGGGAATTCCGATTGAGAGCAGGTTCTCTATTTTTCGGTCGGAAAAAGTTCTGATCGGAAATTCCGATCGTCTGTAACAATTCCGACGCGCAAAATTCATACGCATGCTCGGAAACAATTCGACGCATTCTCGGAAGCATTAAACTTAATTTTCTCGTCTCGTCGTAGTGTTGTACGTCACCGCGTTCTTGCCGGTAGAAAGATCAGAGAACATTTGTGTGACCATGTGTATGCAAGCCAAGCTTGAGCGGAATTCCGCTCATGTGTATGGGGCATCAGAGTATGGCTATTCTACACACTACATCTAGCACACACTAGTGGGTGCTACATACATTTTATCCAAAACGAAAAAAGAATTCAGCCAAGAGTGCGGCAGGCATAAAAAGAATGAACAGGAAACAATTAAACTTTCATTATGAAATAAAGGGTTACTTATGACACAGACTCCCTTACCCAAATTGAGTATATCGTTTTTCCACAAAATATGAAAAAAAAGGCTTCCTGCATTAGAGTTCATGTAATTTTACTTACTTGGCCCTGAACTAGGCAATATGAGAAGAACAGCTGCATAATCCACAGAGAGTTACAAACTATTTCTGTGTCTAACCTGAATGTAAAAGTATTCATGGACAAGAGCGGAATTATCCACCACAAGCAAAACAGTGGATTCTGCTACAGCACTTTTTCAGCCCAAAGGCAAACATTTAATCAAAGCCTTCAACCAGATTTTATTTTAGACTCTGGCAGTGGCACTACTAGTAATTATGAAATAAGATAAATGGTGGTGCGTTGCTGCCAAGGGCAATGTTGGCCAGTAACTCTGGGAATGGAGTAAGAAAGATAGCAGTACATCTCACAAGGACACTCCAATTTCAGCTTTTTGCTTGTCCATCACTGGACACATGAAGGTAAATTCTCCAGCAGAACTGTAATGGTTGTAGATGGTGGAGAGGGAATGTAAGACACTCTGCAACTGATAACAGTCTTCATCATGTTCTTTGAATTTAAATGGAAGCTCTGACTGGGGTGCATGTGACTGCATACAGTAGTACATGTTCACTTTTCATTACATGTTATTGCTTGTAAAATGTTTAACTGTATGTTTTATTTATGTACCTCTATTGTACAAGATTGCATGCTCAACCGTCAACTGCTCAACTGTTATATGTCACACTAATGCATACTAATACTAATGCATACTAATCATATAAATCCTGTATAATAATAATGCATATTCATGTCTAATTTTAACCCCCCCCCCCCCACACGACAAGAAAGCTAAATACAAATGATTGCAAAATAAACAGTACAGGTATACTGCAAATGGGATATGTTCAACACTTTTTGTCCACGATATAGGGGATAGCAAGTTTATGTACTTAAGTAATTTCAAAAAGCTGGAAATCATGCATGATAAGAATGTGTGTAAAGATGGTTGAAACCGATAAAATGGCCAGTATGACCTCCAAACACAACCTCAATGTTGTAAACCTGAAAAGGGTAAATATCTAAGGAAATCATATATTTTAATCTTTTGAGTTCAACTTTCATAGCTTGTATTAAAAACCCACAGTACATAATGCAAGTATGCATTGATCTGCTAACTGATGCTCCTTGTTGGGTTTGCTGGACCAAAGGAGAAACCATAACTGTTCTGTGTGCCCCTAAAAGATTAACTTCTCTCATATGCTTTATCAATGCTGCAGATTTCCAGTCACACTGGTGAACTGGACAAATGTCTTCTCACTCAAGCCATTGCTTGCTACGGTGACATCAGCACATGAATTTATAAAAAAGAAAAAAAAAAAAGAAAGTAAGGCATTGTGCCCTATTTACCCAAAAATGTGTTAAATACAATAAGTTGCATCAACTAATAATAAAGCATGTATAAAATCAAAAGTCCATAGTGGTGGTGACTTGTAAATGAGAAATCAAAAGTCGATAAATAGTAAGAGATGACCAATCACTGTGCTCTTCAAAAAAATGTATGCTTGTGCCCAACTTTTCAATATACAGTGCTCCACCAAGTGTGTGACATAAATATGCACTCACCAGAACCATGTGGCCAACAAAGTGACCATCGCGCAGATAATAACCAAATCCACCTCTTGGAGGATTAGGACAAATTCTTCCAGCAGTCTCCTCTCTCCAACTCTAAACACTGTAGTAAAAAGCTCCAGGACAGACCTCAAGAAGGAAGTACATAGGTATGTTTTCTTAAAATATAAAACTGAACAAAGTAAAATGTATGCACTCACATAATCGCAAGGAAAAATAAGCATCCAACATGTTCAGCTTACCAGCTTTGGGCACAGCGAGTGCCGGATTTGGGCATAGCAAGCGGTGGTGCAAGATACATCCTCACGATTATGTGAGTACATACATTTCACTTTGTTCAGTTTTAGATTTTAATAAAACTCCCAGCCTGTAGGATTTTATTACAGTGTTATAGAGTTGGAGAGAGGAGACTGCTGGAAGAATTTGTCCTGGTCCCCTGAGCGGTGGATTTGATTATTATCTACTCGATGGTCACTTTGTTGGCCAGATGGAGCACTGTATATTGAAGAGTTGGGCACAATCATACATTTTTTTTGAAGAGCACGGTGACTGGTCATCTGTTACTATATATGGGCTTTTGATTTCTCATTTACCACCAGTCAAGTCACCACCACTATGGACTTTTATATATGCTTTAAAGCGAAGTTTCACCCAAAAGTGGAAGCTCCGCTTATCTGCTTCCTCCCCCGGTGCCACATTTGGCAACTTTCAGGGGGAGAAGGGAATTGGTACCTGTTTTTGACAAGTACCCAACCCCACTTCCAGGAGACGGCACCGCAGAGCCGTTCCTCGGAAGTTTGGTCTCCATCGCCGGGCCAGTTAGAAAACGCAGCACGCTTCAGTACAGTATTTGTAGCTGCTGACTAAATTTTTTTCCCCCAGGCTGGAATACGGCTTTAATATTAGTTGATGCAACTTATGTTTTTTTTTTTTTTTTTTTTTTTACACATTTTTCTTTTTTGGTAAATAGGGCAGTGCTTTACCTTTTTCTTTTCTTGATTAATTTATTGTGTAGTGTTTATTTGCACTATAAAAGGGGCAGCAGCCTATATCACGTAGTGAATAAATAGAGGTGGAGTTTGGCCTCCTTTGCTGATTACACTTAATTATCACATGTATGGCTAAGTCTACAGAATACAGTTTATGAACGTATTGCTAAACTTCTGTATCATGCTAGTTGGATAATAACCATGTACATATGCGGATATGGCTACCATGAGACCGGATAGTCCATCCCACATCCCACCCAAGTGATATTCAAATGGATAACAATGGGCGATTCCTATAAGTGGGTTGATTTCTAGTAAAAGTGTGAAAAAACCTGTCTTGGACAATAATTAGTCCACTGTTTAGGCAAACTTTACCATAGTGAGGTACTGAGAGAATTACCAATTTCCTATGAAACAAGGTTCCCTACTTGCCTGATCTGACCTGTCTATATCTGTACCCAGCGGGGGAATGATGCAAGACCTTAATTACTGCACTTCTCTATCATATCGCAGTTTGCTCAAAAGCAGGTACAGCTCTTAGGTGCATGGGCTATAGGGAGGAAGTTTAATAACTGGTAAAGGCTAGCAGATGAAACTATTGCTTGGGGCAGCAAGATGTTAATTGCCCATGTCCTTTGTTCTGTCCAATTTATTCTTCTGACTAAACTAGCTGTGGATATTAGTGTGCTAACCCAACTTTCCTTTACTGTACCAGAACATTCTGCATCTTCTAGATAATAAAAACAACAGACATACAACCATAATAGTAACCCAGAAGCACTATTAGCTTAGTGGTGCGGATCTGCCATTATCCATTTTACGAGTAAACAAGTTTAATTCTGCTGAATGCACTGAAAGTTAGATCACAGCATGGAAATATTCTTTCATTGTTTAGATCTAATGCCTACTGGGCCCCATGAGGGAGGGAGAGATGCTTGGCCGGTGAATAGAAGAAAGGAAACTCTGTCAACGGATTTTATACGCTGCCATTTCACTTTGTTCCTTTAGATCAGTGGTTCTCAAGTCCTGTCCTCAGGGCCCACTAACAGGCCAGATTTTAAGTATTACCTTGGGGAGATGCAGACTAGAATACTGCAATCACTGAGCAGCAAATGATAACACCTGTGATTTATTTCAGTTATCTTGCAAACCTGGCCTGTTAGTGGCTCCTGAGGACAGGAGTTGAGACTGGAGACACTGCTCTAAATAATGCTGCTTTCTATATTTCTAGCAACAATTCACAGCTAATGCTTTGGATACATATTGCTACAAGCGTTCTTTAACCGCTTGCCGACCGCTGCACACCGAATTACGTCAGCAGAATGGCACGGGCAGGCAAAAGGGTGTACCTGTACATCCCTTTAAATTTGCTGCCTTGCTGGCGCGTGCCTGACCGCAGGCCCCATGAACTCGACGTTCACCGGCCCGCGATTGTGGCAAGGAGAGGCAGAACGGGGAGATGTAAACAAGGCATTTCCCTGTTCTGCAAACTGTAAACAGTAATCTCAGTACATCTAGTGAACAGCTAACAAACAGTTAGGCTGCTTTCACACTGGGGCGGTGCGGGGCGGCGACGGTAAAGCAGCGCTATATTTAGCGCTGCTTTACCATCGTTTTACCCGCGGTATGCGGCCGCTAGCGGGGTGGTTTTAACCCCCGCTAGCGGCCGCAAAAGGGTTAAAAACCTCCGCAAAGCGCCGCTGCAGCGCTGATTTCAATGGGAAGGAGCGGTATAGGAGCGGTAAATACACCGCTCCTTCACCGCTCCAAAGATGCTGCTAGCAGGACTTTTGTTGCGGTCCTGCTAGCGCACCGCTCCAGTGTGAAAGCCCTCCGGCTTTCACACTGGAGTGAATGGGGCCGGTTTTTTCAGGCGGTGTACAGGCGCTATTTTTAGCGCTGTACCGCCTGAAAACCGCCCCAGTGTGAAAGCAGCCTAAGCTAATCAACAGCTAGCAACTAACAGTGATCTAATCAAACAGTAATCTAAATAACATAAAGACATAAACATCCCACAATAGTTTGGTAACAGGGTTAAGTGGGCACAATATTAGCAGACAGAAAAAATAGGTCACTTAATTAACAATGGGGATTCACACCTAGGAGGCACACAATGGGGAATTATACAAAGAGAGAAAGGCACCTTAAAGTGGTTGAAAAGGCTGCAGTGTGCAGCTCCCCCCTCACCCCCCTCTAATACTTACCTAACCCTGATCTTGATCCAGCAATGTACACAAGGCCCAAGGCTCTCCTGGGTCTCTCCCCTGATTGGCTGAGATGCAGGAGCTATTGGCTCCCACTGCTGTCAATCACAGGCAGGAGAGGGGGGGGGGCAGGCCCGAGCCACGCTCTGTGTGTCTTATGGACACATAGAGCTGGCATGGGAATGAGCATACATGAGTGCCCCCACAGCAAGCTGCTTGCTATGAGGGCACTCTACAAGGGGAAGGTCCCAGAATGCCAGCGGGGGGACTGAGAAAAGGAGCATTGGAGCTGCTCTGTGTAGTGGTTTTGCAGGTAAGTATGACATGTTTTATTTTTTTTTTCAAATTAAAATGTTTTCTTTACAATCACTTTAATAAACAAATTACACATAGCAGCAGGAGACCTCAGCATCATCTTATTTTAGGCTGATTATAATCTTTTGCTTAGAGTCTCTGAAGCAGTCAATTCTGTTTTTTGCCACAGAGGCCCCAAATCTGTTACCCATATTTGCAGCAAAACCACTCCAAAGCACACACCTCCCAAAGAATAGAGCCCCCTCAAAAGCCCGGGCCCATAGTCAGTACGCAAGGGGCTACCCTACAGTCCCCTCCAAAAGCCCCTGTCCCGGTTGAATCTGTCACACTTACCTCATCACTTGCTCCCACAGAAACTGACTCACTTTTTCTCTCCAGCGCCTTCGGCCTCCTCACAATGCAGGGCTACTGGTTTTCATTGTATATGATCATGTCAGAGGTGTGCCCTTCAGCCAGTAGACATGTGCAATTTGTCTAGTTCAGAATTCGTTTTTTAACGAATCTCAACAAATTTGTTAAATTCGGATATATTCAAATTAACGAAAACCCGTTTAACAAATTTATCCGAATATTCGTAAATTTGTACATTCGAAGATACGTAAATTCAAAGATCCAGAAATTCAAAAATGTGAAAGTCCAAAAATAAGAACGAAAATTCACAGAACGAATATCCAAAAATGGGAACGAAAATCTGAAAATTAAAAAACCCCAAAATTTGAAAATCTGAAATTAATAACTATTAACTTAACTATTACTATTAAATTATAGGTATTGGAATGTCCTTTCAAATTTGGCTGTTAGTGAACGTAACGAATACAAATTTATCCGAAGTTACCAATTATCCGAAATAAAGGATGCCGTATCTAAACGAATTGAACGTAAGAAATTAATATGCAAAAATGAAGGATGCCACCAAAACCCGCCCTTAGGTACACCCCTCTGCGCTCTTTGGACAGTACCGTCCTAAGTTTTACTCCAAATTATTAAATAAAAATTATGTGATCAATCGTCATATAATACACATAGTAAAGCAGCCACTTGAATTAAAAGGAATAGAAATATGGCAATCTTAAAAGTACTTATTTAAAAGTCCGTTAGAAAATTGCAGCAGCGCTTAATGTCCTTCATTAACTATGGACATCAACCCAAATAAGTTCATTTACATGAAATGGTTAGAATAACGGAGAAAATTTTCTGTGTTCTGTATGTTCAAGCTTTCACCACACCAATTCACCACATGTGGTCAAATCTCCCCTTTGGGAATGCACTCACCAGAACTTAGATAAATAAGAGCCTTTAAGATCCAAGAGCCTTAAAAATGTAAAGCCAGATCCACTTCTCCACCGCTCTTCTCCCATCTACCACTAGGTGTCAGAGTGTCAGGTCATGGTTCCCAGCATACATGCAAAAATAACATCCATATAGCATAGTACCGTTTGATATGTTTATTACAATAACTCAGCCCACTCCCCCCTTAGTTCATGAATGCGTACCAGAAAGAAAATTCAATAGAGCATTAAAAATGAAAGTGCACTGTGCCTATGTGTAATCCTCCGCCGGAACACGAGTTGTGCATCTGCTGTATAGAACAGCCGGTTCACTTCCTGGTAGTTCTCATCGGCTGGAGCACACGTTGAGGCGCAATCGTCACTTCCGGTAGGTCACGAACCTGACGCGTTTCGTCATATCTTGACTTCGTCTGAGGGCGATTAACAAATTAATAATAATAAAATAAAATATGACAATAATAATAATTAAAACATTATTATTATTAGTTCAGTTCCATTTGTTTAGATGCGGCATCCGCTATTTCGGATAATTCGTAACTTTGGATAAATTTGGATTTGTTACGTTCACTAACAGCCACATTTGAAAGGAAATTCCAATACCTATAATTTAATAGTTAGTAATAGTTAAGTTATTAGTTAGTTATTATTTTCAGATTTTCGTGTGTTTAAATTTTCGTTCTTTGTTATTTTGGATATTCGTTCTTTGTTATTTTGGATAATTCGTAACTTCGAATAAATTCGTATTCGTTCACCAACAGGCAAATTTGAAAGAAAATTCCAATACCTATACTTTATCTGGCCCTTGGGGCACTATTCCTTCCACCAATTTGAGGCACTATTCCTCCCACTGACACCAAGGGGGCACTATTTCTTCCAATGATACCAATGATGGAAAACTATTCCTCCTACTAATAGGGGCACTACTGCTTCTCCTACTGACCACCAACCTTGAGGCCATATTTATTTTCACTGGTGCTGGGCCGCAGACATTTTCTGCCCCCCACTGTCCACAATCTGGCCCTCATAAAGTCTCAAGGACAATAAACTGGCCCTTTGTTTGAAAAGTTTGGAGACCCCTGCTTTAACCTTTGCAGTGCAAAGTCGATTTTTTCATTTTGTGCGAGATCAACTTTAATAGTTTTTTTTATATATATATCAAACTGTACTTTACTTTAACCAGACTTTTATTGATTCTGGCTGTGTATCAGTGTCATAGTGACTTACTTTGCATGTCTGTGTGAAACCCCGTGTCAGCTTCTTCTGTTGTAATATTTCAGTTCATTTCAGCTACCAAGACCATAGAGATAAAATACAAGGCAAGACAGTCCTGTACTACTTGTACCAGAAAATTATTATTACATTATACAGAGTGGATTTGAACCCATTAAAACTATGTGGTTAAAAGTTTTATGTACATCTATCGAGGAAAAGCTCCACGGTCTACAGGCCCGGATTTACTCCCTTTGCCGCCCCAAGGTTGGGTCCTTCAATGCCGCCCCCCCCCCCCCCACACACACACACACACACACACACCACCACCATTCTCGTCCTTTATCGATGACTGCTACAATAGATCGATTAAAAACATATCTCCACACATGAGAACACTGAAAATAACTGGCTTTAATTAAAATACTCTGTAATGCAGAAAATGCCTTTTAAAGATTATAGCAGTAAGAAACTCCCTACAATTTTTTAGTTCTAACTTATCTTTTGGCAAACTCATCGATATCTTCGTAGGACAAAGTATTTTAACGTTCTGACTCAATGGCAAGTAAAGCTAAACTGTTCAGTCTTTCTTGACCCAAAGATGATCATAAAATAGTTCTTTATGCAAATACATTTCATTCATTTTTATGCACCACAACTCAGTTGCAGTGCATAGAAGCAGTATGCATTTTGCACCACACTGCTCAGCACGCAGTGGCGCTGTTGCAGTGTGAACAGGACACATAGAAAACTATTGTTTTCTATTGCCCTTGCAGAGACCTGTATTTTGCTAGTGCAGAAATCACAGACCCCCTTTTACATCAGTGTCTTCAGTCCCCCCCCCCCTTCACATCACATCACAGACCCCCTTTTACATCAGTGTCCTCAGTTCCCCCTTTACATCACATACCCCCTTTTACATCACGACCCCCTTTTACATCAGTGTCCTTAGCCCCCCCCCCCTTACCTCACATCCCCCCTGCCTCATCACAAACCCCCATGACAGACCCCCCATTATTATTATTATTATATACACGATTTATATAGCGCCAACAGTTTACGCAGCGCTTTACAATGTATAGGGGGACAACACAATTACAGTACAATTCAATACAAAAAGGTACAGGGCCCTGCTCGTAGAGCTTACATTCTAAAGGGATAGGCTGACTTATCACAGACTGACCCCCCCGATCACAGACTGACCCATCACAGACTGACCCCCCAAATCACAGGCTGACCTGACCCATAGCAGACCCCCCATCACAGACCCCCCATCACAGACTGACCCCCCATCACAAACTGGTCCTGACCCATCACAGACTCCCCATCACAGACCCCCATCACAGACTGACCCCCCCAATCACAGACTGAGCCCCCATCACAGTCCTCTCTCAATATCAAACTGCTTTATAGCACAGCACTCCCCCTCCCCAAAGAACCCTACCTTATTCACACAAGACATGGAGCCTGGCCGCTCTAGGTAAAGGGCGGGACTTTTCACGTTAAAAGTGAGTGATTTATTGCTGGGACTGCCCCGTTGCCTAGCAACCAATCACCCACTTCTTAACTTAAAAAGTCCCGCCCTTTGTCTAGAGTGGCTGGGCTTCATGTTTTGTGTGAATAAGACAGGCAGTGTGGGGAGGGGGCAGTGCAGTGATATTAGAGAAGGCACGGACCTGCCGAACCTGCCATGCTGCTATGTTAGTGCAGGGGGGGCCGCGAAAGCCAAGAAGTCGCCGCAGAAGCGGCTCCGCCCCAGCACCACTGCCGCCCCAAGGCCTGGCCTCGGTGGCCTTGTGGGAAATCCGGCCCTGACTGTCTGGCATTATGGTAACATTTCTGCACGGGTGAAGGTCAGCATAACTGCTTATCACAAAGTTGGGTAAACTAGGTTTAGACATCAGTAATACATACTTCCCAACTTTTTGAGATGGGAATGAGGGACACCTATCAGCAAAAGTATGCAGGCATAGGACACACCCCCTGCCACACCCCCTTTAAAGGAGAATTGGACAAAAAAACAAGATTGGTTAAACCCACAAGTGCTTTTTTTTTACCACTACTATTCCTTTATATTGGCTTTTGGAATTTACAAATGCAGCAATTTAGAAATCAGATGAAAGGTTTAGCTCTGGGAAACACTTTTTGATTGATAAAAAGTGCATTTTATATACAACTATATAGATCAGACCAAAATGAGGGACAAATGAGGAGAAATGAGGGACAGAAAGACATTGTTCCAAATGAGGGACAGTTGGGAGCTATGAGTAATGTGATAATCTGGGAACCCTGTTTGCTTACCTGATTTTTAATCCAGTTAATTAAAGTTGTGTTCCTAAATACCGTACATTCACTACACACTATCTCCCATATACAAAAAGAGCAATGTAACAAAATGTCACTATTTAGTGTCTTACAGCTACTGATGACACCTGCTTTGGAGGTTTGAATGTGATTCATGGTGCAGCAAGACAAAGCCATTTTCATGAAGAAGACACACACACCCACAGCGGATACATAACAATCAGATTAAAGTGCCGTAATATTTCACAGTTGCAGTGTTTGCTGCAAAGCATTAGCAGTTCATCAATGGAACAAAGTAATATATTCAAACATCAGTGTATACAGTGCCTTGAAAAAGTATTCATCCCCCTTGACATTTTCCACATTTTGTCATGTTTCAATCAAAAACATGACAATTTTTGTTGGGATTTTTTGGGATAGACCAACACAAAGTGGCACATATATTGTGAAGTTGAAGGAAAATGATAAATGGTTTTCAATTTTTTTTTTTTACAAATAAATATGTGAAAAGTGTGGTGTGCATTTGTAGTCAGCCCCCTTTACTCTGATACCCCTAACTAAAGTCTGGTTTAGTGGAACCAATTGCCTACAGAAGTCACCTAATTAGTAAATAGAGTTCACCTGTGTGTAATTTAATCTCAGTACAAATACAGCTGTTCTGTGAAGCCTTTAGAGGTTAGTTAGAGAACCTTAGACCCCATACACACTATTAGATTTTCTGCAGATTTTTGTCTTCCGATTCACCAAAACCATATAATATGAGGTGAAACCTTAAGAGTTTTGGTTTTGGTAAATCGGAAGACAAAAATCTGCAGAAAATCTAATAGTGTGTATGGGGCCTTAGTGAACAAACAGCATCATGAAGGCCAAGGAACATACCAGACAAGTCAGGGATAAAATTGTGAAGAAGTTTAAAGCAAGGTCAGGTTATAAAAAAATAATATCCCAAGCTTTGAACATCTCACAGAGCACTGTTCAATCCATCATCCGAAAATGCAAAGGGTATGGCACAACTGCAAACCTACCAAGACATGACCATCCACCTAAACTGACAGGTCGGGCAAGGAGAGCAATGTTTAGAGAAGCAGTCAAGAGGCCCGTGGTAACTCTGGAGGAGATGCAGATCCACAGCTCAGGTGGGAGAATCTGTCCACAGGACAACTATTAGTCCTGCATTCCACAAATCTTTATGGAAGAGTGGCAAGAAGAAAGCCGTTGTTGAAAGAAAGCCATAAGAAGTCCCGTTTGTAGTTTGCGAGAAGCCATGTGGGGGACACAGCAAACATGTGGAAGAAGGTGCTCTGCTCAGATGAGACCAAAATTGAACTTTTTGTCCTAAAAGCAAAACAATACGCGTGGCGGAAAACTAACACTGCACATCACTCTGAACACATCATCCCCACCGTGAAACATGGTGGTGGCAGCATCATGTAGTGGGGATGCTTTACTTCAGCAGGGACAGGGAAGTTGGTCAGAGTTGATGGGGAGATGGATGGAGCCAAATACAGGGCAATCATAGTAGAAAACCTATTAGAGTCTGCAAAAGACTTGAGACTGGGGTGGAGGTTCACCTTCCAGCAGGACAACGACCCTAAATATACAGCCAAAGCTACAATGGAATGGTTTAGATCAAAGCATATTCATGTGTTAGAATGACCCAGTCAAAGTCCAGACCTAAATCCAATTGAGATTCTGTGGCAAGACTTGAAAATTGCTGTTCACAGATGCTCTCCATCCAATCTGACAGAGCTTGAGCTATTTTGCAAAGAAGAATGGGCAAAAATGTCACTCTCTAGATGTGCCAAGCTGGTAGAGACATCCCCAAAAAGACTTGCAGCTGTAATTGAAGTGAAAGGTGGTTCTACAAAGTATTGACTCAGGGGGGGCTGAATATAAATGAACACCACACTTTTTACATATTCATTTGTTAATGAAAACCATTTATCATTTTCCTTCCACTTCACAATTATGTGCCACTTTGTGTTGGTCTATCACATAAAATCCCAATAAAATACATTTACGTTTTTGGTTGTAACATGACAAAATGTGGAAAATTTCAAGGGGTATGAATACTTTTTCAAGGCACTGTACATATTGATCACAACTAAAAATCTCATCTTTATGTAGCACTACCCACATGGGAGCCACTAATATGTTTCCTGGATCCTCCCTGTTCTCAATCTCCGCAGCTAGGCACACAGCATTTTTTCCACAGCCAGGTGCACACTTTCTTCCACTCGTTACTCCAATGACCAGTCTAGGCATTTTTGTTTTTGTTGTTTTATTGGAGAACTTGGATAGTGAAGAGATGTAGTGGGATACTCCAAGATTCAACTAGATACAAAGAGAACAGCTTATTGATTTGAATTGTGGAATAGCTGCATGATACACTAAAGACACTTAGGCCCCTTTCACACTGGGGCGGGAGCCGCGGCGACGGTAAAGCAGCGCTATATTTAGCGCTGCTTTACCGTAGTTTTAGCCGTGGGATTCGGCCACTGTCGGTGCAGTTTTAACCCCCGCTAGTGGCCGAAAAAGGGTTAAAATCCCCCGCAAAGCGCCGCCGTAGCGGCGCTTTGCGGCGGTATTGCCGCGGTGTTACCGCGGTGTCCCATTGAACTCAATGGGTATTAGCGGTATAGGAGCAGTGAATACACCGCTCCTATACCGCTCCAAAGATGCTGCTAGCAGGACTTTTTTTACCGTCCTGCTAGCGCACCGCTCCAGTGTGAAAGCCCGCCGGCTTTCACACTGGAGTGAATGGGCCGGTTTTTTCAGGCGCTGTACAGCCTGAAAACCGCCCCAGTGTGAAAGGGGCCTTAAGCTAGTTCTTTGTAGGAATAATGGATGGTTCATTGATGTGTGCAGCCTATTGCATTAGGGTGTGCACCCTGAAGCTCAAACACGTGTGTGTATCTACATATATATGCCAGCACAGTGAAAGACAAGTAAACACTTCTCTTATGGCAGAGCTGGTAAGAGGGAGATCTTTCCAATCTCCCTGGCGGCACACAGAGCGATAATGCTAATACGCATGGGGTGATTAGGGTGTGCCCAGGCACATCCAGCACACCCTGTGCACACACCTATGGGATGGTTTCTCTTCAGGATACTAGCCAGTATCGCCTTTCTGCTGAACCCAGCAGCTGACTAGCACAGAGGGGGCAACCAAAGAACCAGGCCCCAAGATCTTCAAAGTCCGTACTCACAAGGCCATTGGACAGAATAGCAACCTCCTCCCATTTCTCCAGCAGCACCCTCCAATGATTCCAGACAGATCTCCTAGGGATGGTTCCCCCTCAGTCAGCTCTTCAGAACACTCTGGTCAGCATTTCAGCTTCCAGGCCTCCCACCTGAGGCCGCATGGCATGGCAGCAGGCGCCGAGGAGTGCACAGCACCCCCTCCTCAACTGGACTCTGCTCTCCAGGAAAATTCACACTTTCTATATGCTCACTGAATATAAATACCATTCCCAGCATGCATAGGGGCCCCTCTACCGGTAATTAGCTGACATGGCATCCATATTTATGCTGCTAATCTGCATGGGTCACTCATGTTCATCCAGAACCTTCCAAGGTTGCCTGGATACAGAAGTAGCAGCACTGTGGAACACACAGGGCTCCCTTGCTAAACAATCTAACTTTTAGTTAGTCAGAAAGTTACTTTTTACCTAACAGTCTCCTATTAAGCTGGAGACCACAGTGCACTAAACTCTGTACATCCTAGCAACCTACCTAGGAGGGGTTAAAACTTGCCCCCTAGCAGCCGAATAGCACTGCTAAAACTACGGTAAAGCGCCGCTAAATATAGCGCCGCTTTACCGCCAGTGTGAATGTAGCCTTGTATTAGAAAAACTGAAAACTTTGCCCTGAACAAAGTGTTTTATGGTGCATGCCCTAGCACCATCCACATATGTAGAGAAAACGATCCTGCACTGCTGTGAACTACAAAATAGTTGAAGGCATCACATAGCGCTTGTCCTCACTGCAAGAAACACATAGTTTACACCATTTAAGTGGTATTATTCATTTTGAAAAAATGAATATCCCGCTTTGCCATCAGAACCAAATTCATCATTAACCACTTCAGCCCCAGAAGTATTTACTCCCTTTCTGACCAGAGAATTTTTTACGATTCGGCACTGCATCACTTTAGCTGACAATTGCGCGGTCGTGCGATGTTGTAACCAAACAAAATTTACTTCCTTTTTTTCCCCCCACAAATAGAGCTTTCTTTTTGTGGTATTTGATCACCTCTGCGGTTTTTTTTTTTTATAGTTTTTAGTTTATAAACAAAAAAAGACCGACAATTTTGAAAAAAAAAAAGCAATATTTTTAACTTTTTGCTATAATAAATAACAAATTTCTTCCACAGTTTAGGCCAATATATATTCTTCTACATATTTTTGGTAACAAAAAAAATCGCAATAAGTGTATATTAATTGGTTTGTGCAAAAGTTATAGTGTCTACAAAATAGGGGATAGTTTTATGGCATTTTCATTATTATTATTTTTTTTCTACTAGTAATGGCGGCGATCTGCGATTTTTATAGGGACTGGGACATTATGGCAGACCAGACACTTTTGACACTATTTTGGGACCATTGACATTTATATAGCAATCAGAGCTACAACTAGCCCCCGATTACTGTATAAATGACACTGGCAGGGAAGGGGGTTAAACACTAGGGGCGATCAAGGGGTCAAGTGTTCCCTTGATGTGTTCTAACTGTAGGGGGGTGGGCTCACTACAACATGACAGGGAGCAATAGCTCCCTGCCATGTCACAAGGCAGAACAGGGAAATGCCTTGTTTACATAGGCATCTCCCCGTTCTGCCTCTCCTCGCCACAATCGCGGCCCGCCGGCGAACACCGAGTTCGCGGGACCCGGGGGCAGGCATGCGCCAGCAAGGCGGCAAATTTAAAGGGATGTACAGGTACGCCCTTTTGCCTGCCCGTGCCATTCTGCTGACGTAATTCGGTGTGCAGCGGTCGGCAAGCGGTTAAAGAACGTTTGTAGCAATATGTATCCAAAGCATTCGCTGTGAATTGTTGCTAGAAATATAGAAAGCAGCATTATTTAGAGCAGTGTCTCCAGTCTCAACTCCTGTCCCCAGGACCCACTAACAGGCCTGGTTTGCAAGATAACTGAAATACATGACAGGTGATATCATTTGCTGCTCAGTGATTGCAGTATTCTAGTCTGCATCTCCCCAAGGTAATACATAAAATCTGGCCTGTTAGTGGGTCCTGAGGACAGGACTTGAGAACCACTGATCTAAAGGAACAAAGTGAAATGGCAGCGTATAAAATCCGTTGACAGAGTTTCCTTTCTTCTATTCACCGGCCAAGCATCTCTCCCTCCCTCATGGGGCCCAGTAGGCATTAGATCTAAACAATGAAAGAATATTTCCATGCTGTGATCTAACTTTCAGTGCATTCAGCAGAATTAAACTTGTTTACTCGTAAAATGGATAATGGCAGATCCGCACCACTAAGCTAATAGTGCTTCTGGGTTACTATTATGGTTGTATGTCTGTTGTTTTTATTATCTAGAAGATGCAGAATGTTCTGGTACAGTAAAGGAAAGTTGGGTTAGCACACTAATATCCACAGCTAGTTTAGTCAGAAGAATAAATTGGACAGAACAAAGGACATGGGCAATTAACATCTTGCTGCCCCAAGCAATAGTTTCATCTGCTAGCCTTTACCAGTTATTAAACTTCCTCCCTATAACCCATGCACCTAAGAGCTGTACCTGCTTTTGAGCAAACTGCGATATGATAGAGAAGTGCAGTAATTAAGGTCTTGCATCATTCCCCCGCTGGGTACAGATATAGACAGGTCAGATCAGGCAAGTAGGGAACCTTGTTTCATAGGAAATTGGTAATTCTCTCAGTACCTCACTATGGTAAAGTTTGACCAGTGGACTAATTATTGTCCAAGACAGGTTTTTTCACACTTTTACTAGAAATCAACCCACTTATAGGCATCGCCCATTGTTATCCATTTGAATATCACTTGGGTGGGATGTGGGATGGACTATCCAGTCTCATGGTAGCCATATCCGCATGTTATTGGTTATTATCCAACTAGCATGATACAGAGGTTTAGCAATACGTTCATAAACTGTATTTTATAGACTTACATGTGATAATTAAGTGTAATCAGCAAAGGGGGCCAAACTCCACCTCTATTTATTCACTACGTGATATAGGCCGCTGCCCCTTTTATAGTGCAAATAAACACTACACAATAAATTAATCAAAAAAAGAAAGGTAAAGCGCTGCCCTATTTACCAAAAAAACAAAAATGTGTAAAAAAAAAAGTTGCATCAACTAATATTAAAGCGGTGTTCCAGCCTGGGAAAAAAAATCTTTAAAGCGGAAGTAAACCCATCGATTTAACAGTTTCAAAACAGTTCGGCATGCCGGGAATGCTAAGTGCACATTGGATGTGCTCTCCACCAAACTGTCAAACCATCCAATGGCTGGTGTCATAACGGATTACATGTGCAGCACCATGGCAGTTGAAGATTAAACAGAGGCAAATGGCAGCTTCCTTGGCTAAAAAGGATAGGAGGGTTTACTTCCACTTTAAGTCAGTAGCTACAAATACTGTAGCTGCTGACTTTTAATATAAGGACACTTACTTATCCACTGAGCCGCGATGTCGGCACTCCAGCCGATTTTCAGGATCCGCTCTCAGGTGCTGCTGCCACCATTCCTGGTAAGGGAAACTGGCAGTGAAGCCTTTTGGCTTCACAGCTGGTTCTCTACTGCGCATGCACAAAGCACGCTGTGCTTTCTAACTGGCCCGGCGATGGAGAAAGGAGGCCGAACTTCCGAGGGACAGCTCCGCGGCGCCATCTGCCGGAAGTGGGAGTGTCAAAAACAGGTACCCGTTCCCTCCTCCCCCTGAAAGTTGCCAAATGTGGCACCGGGGGAGGAAGCAGATAAGCGTAGCTTCCACTTTTGGGTGAAACTTCACTTTAAAGCATATATAAAAGTCCATAGTGGTGGTGACTTGACTGGTGGTAAATGAGAAATCAAAAGCCCATATATAGTAACAGATGACCAGATGAAATGTATGATTGTGCCCAACTCTTCAATATACAGTGCTCCACTGAGTGGGTGAAATAAATATGCGCTCACCAGAACCATCTGGTCAACAAAGTGACCATCGAGGCAGATAATCAAATCCACCTCTCAGGGGACCAGGACAAATTCTTCCAGCAGTCTTCTCTCTCCAACTCTATAACACTGTAATACAATCCTACAGGATGGGAGTTTATAGTGTAGTATGTTTTATTAAAATCTAAAACTGAACAAAGTGAAATGTATGTACTCACATAATCGTGAAGAAAAATAAGCATCCAACGTGTGCTGCTTCCCAGCTGTGAGGATGTATCTTGCACCACCGTTTGCTATGCCCAAATCCGGCACTCGCTGTGCCCAAAGCTGGTAAGCTGAACATGTTGGATGCTTATTTTTCTTTGCGATTATGTGAGTGAATACATTTTACTTTGTTCAGTTTTATATTTTAAGAAAACATACCTATGTACTTTCTTCTTGAGGTCTGTCCTGGAGCTTTTTACTACCGTGTTTAGAGTAGGAGAGAGGAGACTGCTGGAAGAATTTGTCCTGGTCCTCTGAGAGGTGGATTTGGTTATTATCTGCGCAATGGTCACTTTGTTGGCCACATGGTTCTGGTGAGTGCATATTTATGTCACACATTTGGTGGAGCACTGTATATTGAAGAGTTGGGAAGAAGCACGGTGATTGGTCATCTGTTACTATTTATGGACTTTTGATTTCTCATTTACAAGTCACCACCACTATGGACTTTTGATTTTATACATGCTTTATTATTAGTTGATGCAACTTATTGTATTTAACACATTTTTGGGTAAATAGGGCAATGCCTTACTTTCTTTTTTTTTTTTTGATAAATTCATGTGCTAATGTCACCGTAGCAAGCAATGGCTTGAGTGAGAAGACATTTGTCCAGTTCACCAATGTGACTGGAAATCTGCAGCATTGATAAAGCATATGAGAGAAGTTAATCTTTTAGGGGCACATAGAACAGTTATGGTTTCTCCTTTGGTCCAGCAAACCTAACAAGGAGCATCAATTAGCAGATCCGTGCATACTTGCATTATGTACTGTGGGTTTTTAATACAAGCTGTGAAAGTTGAACTCAAAAGATTAAAATATATGTTTTTCTTAGATATTTACCCTTTTCAGGTTCACAACAGTGAGGCTGTGTTTGGAGGTCATACTGGCCATTTTACAGGTTTCAACCGTCTTTACACACATTCTTATCATGCATGATTTCCAGCTTTTTGAAATTACTTAAGTACATAAACTTGCTATCCCCTATATCGTGGACAAAAAGTGTTGAACATATCCCATTTGCAGTATACCTGTACTGTTTATTTTGCAATCATTTGTATTTAGCTTTCTTGTCGTGTGGGGGGGGGGGGGGTAAAATTAGACATGAATATGCATTATTATTATACAGGATTTATATGATTAGTATGCATTAGTATTAGTATGCATTAGTGTAAATAGACATATAACAGTTGAGCAGTTGACGGTTGAGCATGCAATCTTGTACAATAGAGGTACATAAATAAAACATACAGGTAAACATTTTACAAGCAATAACATGTAATGAAAAGTGAACATGTACTACTGTATGCAGTCACCAGGGCCACTACCACTAGGCAAACTAGGTGGCCGCCTAGGGCGCCCTGCTGCCTAGGGCGCCCGGCCACTGTTTTTTCTACTCTCTTCTCTCTGCAGCAAGCAACTAACTCTCAGCATCAGCAGGCAGCCGCCTCTCCGTTCACACATAGTGTCAGAGGCGCAGCAGTGGTGAAGGACTGTGTCTGTGTCCCGACTCCCGCAGCAAGCAAACATTCATTGATGGGCACTGGTAGGCTGCATTTGATAGGCGCTGGTGAGGCTACATTGATGGGTGCTGGTGAGCTGCATTGATGGGTGCTGGTGAGGCTGCATTTGAGGCGTGCTGGTGAGGCTGCATTTGATGGGTGCTGGTGAGGCTGCATTTGAGGCGTGCTGGTGAGGCTGCATTTGATGGGCGCTGGTGAGGCAGCATTTTATGGGCGCTGGTGAGGCAGCATTTGATGGGCGCTAGTGAGCCTGCATTTGATGGGCACTTTATTAAAAAGGTGGGATTTACATGGGCAGGGAAAAGGGGGCGGAGTCAGCCGGGGGGCGGCAAAATGAGGTTTCGCCTAGGTGTCAAAAATCCTTGCACCAGCCCTGGCAGTCACATGCACCCCAGTCAGAGCTTCCATTTAAATTCAAAGAACATGATGAAGACTGTTATCAGTTGCAGAGTGTCTTACATTCCCTCTCCACCATCTACAACCATTACAGTTCTGCTGGAGAATTTACCTTCATGTGTCCAGTGATGGACAAGCAAAAAGCTGAAATTGGAGTGTCCTTGTGAGATGTACTGCTATCTTTCTTACTCCATTCCCAGAGTTACTGGCCAACATTGCCCTTGGCAGCAACGCACCACCATTTATCTTATTTCATAATTACTAGTAGTGCCACTGCCAGAGTCTAAAATAAAATCTGGTTGAAGGCTTTGATTAAATGTTTGCCTTCGGGCTGAAAAAGTGCTGTAGCAGAATCCACTGTTTTGCTTGTGGTGGATAATTCCGCTCTTGTCCATGAATACTTTTACATTCAGGTTAGACACAGAAATAGTTTGTAACTCTCTGTGGATTATGCAGCTGTTCTTCTCATATTGCCTAGTTCAGGGCCAAGTAAGTAAAATTACATGAACTCTAATGCAGGAAGCCTTTTTTTCATATTTTGTGGAAAAACGATATACTCAATTTGGGTAAGGGAGTCTGTGTCATAAGTAACCCTTTATTTCATAATGAAAGTTTAATTGTTTCCTGTTCATTCTTTTTATGCCTGCCGCACTCTTGGCTGAATTCTTTTTTCGTTTTGGATAAAATGTATGTAGCACCCACTAGTGTGTGCTAGATGTAGTGTGTAGAATAGGCAAACCACACTCTGATGCCCCGTACACACGAGCGGAATTCCGCTCAAGCTTGGCTTGCATACACACAGTCACACAAATGTTCTCTGAACTTTTGACCGTCAAGAACGCGGTGACGTACAACACTACGACGAGCCGAGAAAATGAAGTTCAATGCTTCCGAGCATGCATCGAATTGTTTCTGAGCATGCGTATGAATTTTGCACGTCGGAATTGGTACAGACGATCGGAAATTTCCAATCAGAACTTTTTCCGACCGAAAAATAGAGAACCGGCTCTCAATCGGAATTCCCACCAGCAAAAGTCCGATGGAGCATACACATGGTCGGAATTTCCGACCAAAAGCTCACATCAGACTTTTGCTGGCAGAATTTCCGCTTGTGTGGGGGGGGGGGGCATTACTCACATTGTGCATTTGTGAGTGTGTAATTGGATCAGGGTTATTAGCGTTCAGGTCTGGATGACTCATCCTGCCAGCCCTCTGGTTCCTCCCCCTGGTGTCTGGACGGTTGCAGAACCTTCTAGAATTAGAGGGCAGGAGTTAGGAGGAGCTGCCATGCATATTTTTTGAGACCTCAGCCAATCCCCAGTAGTGGGCTGGCATAGGACTGAGTTCACCTTATAAATAGACATGGGCCATGCCAGCAGGGCAGTCAGTTGGAAGATGGATATGCAGTGTTAAGGAGGCTGGCGGTGGCCCTGAAGCGTACCCCCTAGTCTGGAGAGGGTGACCTGCCTTGGGCCGGGGCTTGGGTGCTGTAGAGATCCTGCCAAAGACACAAGTGAGGAATCTTTCCTGGAGGCACAGTAGCAAGGAGAGGACAGAGTAAGTAGTTCAACACTGGTATGGGCCAACAAAGGGGGAAGACTGCCACATGTAGCCAGTCTCCCTTGAAGACAGTGGTGAGCTTGAGTCTTTAGTCCTTTCCCTGAGAGATCTCCTGAGAGTCAGCCAGATGGGCTGGTGAAGAGTCAGTCGGGTGGACTGGTGAAATAGGCAGCTGCAGTCAGGTGGGCTGGCAGCACTTGAAGAGGTGGTGCTGTGATCAGTGACCACAAAGGAAGCCGAAGGGAAAGCTACATGCTGTGTCACTCCAAGTGTGCTACTGTTAAGGGACTATAAATTACTGCCTGAACTAACGAGGAGACTGTCAAGTTTCCCTAGGAATGTACCAGCAGAGGCTGTGCAAAAGAGAAGCCAAGACTGTGCAGAAGGAAGGTTGAGGAGAAGCTTGTATATAGCTAAATATAGGAAGTTGTCCTTGAAGTTACCTGATGTCAAGTGGGCATCCCATAACCTCCCATCCCCATTCAAGTTGTTAACACCCTAATCAGCGGCAGCTGGTGCTCAAAATTTTTTGGGGGGGGGGGGCTCAAACACTGAAACTGAAAAATTCTGAAATAAAACCCCATCAACTGCAGCCTCACTGTGCATATCAAACGTTGCCACTCTGCCCATCAAACGCTGCCACTGTGCCCATCAAAAAGCTGCCACTGGGCCCTCCCACCCGCCGTCTGCCCGGCATTTACCCTGTATCGGCAGCGGGTGACGGCAGCGGGCGATGTCCTCCATGCTCCTCCATGTCTTCTCCCGTCCACTCCTCTCATTCTCTCCTATGATTAGCGTCCAATCACAGCGCCTGTTGTTTCAGCCAATCAGGTGACGGGTAACAGACCCGAGCACCTGATTGGCAGAGAGGTGGTTCAGTGTTAGGAAAGTAAATATTCATTTGCTTTTCTAACACAGCTGGGTGAACTGCGAGCGCCAAGCATGGCGCTCGCTGTTTACCTTTTTTTTTACGCCTATTAGAGCCTATAGCTCTAATCAGGTGCTTCCAAAACACCCCCCTCCACTGTAATTCAGGTGCCCGGCACCCAAAAAGGGGCCAGACGCCTGATTGGGGGTGGCAGCAGTGGCCATGGATAGATTCATGCAATTATGGACGTACCGCCACTGCCACTAATAAACAACAAAAACAAAGCTATGGACTGTTCCCTGACTCTGTGTGTCTGTCTGTGAAGATTCGGCGTGCCTGGCTGTGCAGGAGTGGGGGATCCTTGTTTATCTGCAGCTCCTAGGTGGGGTGTGCTACATGTAAAAGGGTTAGAAACAGGTTT
>CM053030.1:215030190-215052069 GCA_028564925.1 Lithobates sylvaticus | reverse complement strand
TGTTTACAGTGACAATGGGTGTTTAGATAATAATGTACAAACCACTTGGCACTACAAGTGCACTAGGAGACCCAAAAAAGAAACACAAGCAGGAAATTCAAAGCAAGATTTTTTAAGCTAAAAAAAGGTAAAATTTATTGAATCCCTGCTGGCAAAGCAATGGCCCCCCTCCCCGAAAAATAGTCTGAATAATTTTGCCGCACTGTACGGGCGCTTTGGGGGGGCAAGCCAGGACGGGCCGCTTCCAGGGACGTGAGAGATTGTAGCCCAGCGTCAGGCCCAAGTGTTACCACATAATTTGGGTTTGTCTGTTTGAAAAAATTGTGCAAAATGCAACATGCTACCACGATGGTATTCAGTTTATATTCCGCCATATTTATGGCCGTTTGGAACAGGCGGAACCGGCTGGCCAGAATACCAAACGCATTCTCCACGACTCTTCTGGCTCTGGCCAGCCGGGAATTAAATACCCTCTTCTCCGGGGTGAGGGTCCTCTGGGGGAACGGTCGCATCAAATGGTTAGCCAAACCAAACGCCTCGTCTGCCACAAAGACAAACGGGAGTCCCTCTACATTCTTCTCCGGGGGTAGCAATCCCAAGCCACCACTCTCGAGACGTCGGTAGAACTCCGTCTGGCAAAAGACTCCTCCATCCGACCATTCCGCCCCATGTCCACATATAGGAACTCATAGGTCGCCGACACCACCGCCATCAACACGATACTATTGAACCCCTTATAGTTGAAATAGTATGACCCCGAATGGGGTGGTGGGACAATGTGGACGTGCTTCCCATCGATTGCCCCTCCACAGTTAGGGAAATACCACCGCTGGGCAAACTGGGAGGCCACAGTCTGCCATTCCTGTGGCGTGGAAGGAAACTGTGGAGTCAAACAAGAAAAATATAATTAGTACATTTGATAATAAACATTACAAGCAGATTATACACAAACATTGTTGGCAAACATCAGTATAACATTTCTTGTAGTATTTAAAGGCTAAACTAAAATATAAGGTCCACTTATCAGATTCCTCCCCCCCTCTGATGGCCCCTTGTAAATATTTTAGGGGGGAGGTATGTTTTGGACAGGTAACCACCCTCTCCACTACGTAATGGAGTAACAAAGTAATGTGTGATAGTTTGGCCAGCCCCTCCTTCATTACACTATTGGCAGCCCACTGGACAGGTAAAAAAAAAAAAAAGGAAAATGGAATCACATTTTTGGATTCTGCTATTACCTATCACAATAATAATAGGAGGAGAAGAATTAAAACAGTAGCATTTGAAAGTATTGAGGCAGGCCCTTGCACTACATGCTTTAAAAAATTAATCCATAAATATGACCACTATAGAGGTAGGTATAATGTGTATTGGGTTTGGCAAAGTCAGCACATAGAGGATAGGTATCAGCTGACTGAGCAGTTGGGGGAGGGGGGGTTCCAAAAAGATTTGGGGCACCACAAAACAAAGCCTCAGGCCCTCTGAAGGAATTTAAGGACAACTATAACATTTGTACACATTTTAGGGGGTATTTAGGGTAAAGCATTACAATGGAGCTGACAAAATACATTGTAAAGTGACTAGACTATAGGTATATGTGGGCCCCAGATAGCATGCTGGGGGAGTTAGTGAAGGCAAATATGCATGAAGGACAAAAAAGGAGCATACAAAAATCTAACATGCATGAGGACAAAGGGGCACAGCATATTACAGCATATTACAGCATATTACAGCATATTGAAATCCTGGTAATTAGGGAACGAGGAGAGAAATACAATACATTAGCAAACAGTAAATACATAGAATGTGATGTTAAAGAATAAAACTTACCCTCATATAGTCCTTCTGCAGGACCTGGATGATGGCAGAACAGGTCTCTGGAATAATGATTCCCAGAGCCTGGGGGGAGATGCCTGTCGAGAACTTGAGGTCCTGAAGGCTTCTCCCTGTCGCAAAGTACCTCAACATGGCAACTAACCTCTGCTCCGCAGTGATGGCTTGCCGCATGCAGGTATCCTGCCTGGTAATATAAGGGGACAGCAAAGCCAACAGACGGTGAAAAACGGGGTCCGTCATCCTGAGATAATTCCTGAAATCATCAGGGTTATTCTCACGGATCTCAGGAAGCAGAGGCATGTGCGAGAATTGGTCACGCTGGAGCAACCAATTCTTGGTCCACGAACTCCTCCTCGCCCTGTTCATGGACCGGGCTTGTGTCAAAGTAAGAACCCCAACACCAAGCCCCCGCACAGCACGAACTCTACGACGAGTACATACACGTAACATCGCTTCCAAACGGTCGGCTGATCAGAACGGACTAAAGAAAGCACTGATAAACAGCAAGGCCTGAAAGAACGAAATGCAAATCAAGCAATGAGCGGACAATAAGCACTGAGAATCAAAGCGTACTATATATAAATATATAGGCTGCAAAGACAAACAAATGCGAACTGACTATACGCACCGACAAGCACAAACTGTAGAGCAGGAACGATCTGAAGCACAAGTCTGAAAAAACACGAATCGTCTATAGCGAAACTCCTACTAACACGCGGTAAACACAAGATCAGCAGAAGGAGCCCAACGGGTGCCGGACATGGTACTGAACTTTCCTTTTATGGTCTCGTCGTACGTGGTGGACGTCACCGCGTTCTTGGCGGTCGGAATTTGGTGTGATCGTGTGTAGGCAGCACAGCTTGAGCGGAATTCCGTCGGAATTCCGTCGGAAGAACCGACACAGTTTTTTCCGACGAGAATTCCGATCGTGTGTACGTGGCATAAGACTAATTGTATATATAAATGCAGAAAAAAAGTGTAGCGCTGAGAATGTGTCTAAATCACATCAGTATATCAGAATATAAATCCGAATACAATATGTGTTTTTAGATGATGATGAGGAACTTTCCGTAAGGAAAGTAAAGATGAAGATATATGTAAATCAGAACATATACCTAGTAGAAAATTGTGTCGTGGAACATCTAGTGAACACAAGCAGAAATGAACCTTCCTATTAATAACACCGTGTAGTATGAACCGATAACTCCAATGTGCGGAAATGATCTCAAGCACCTAGAGTCATAGGGACTAGGGATGAGCCGAACACCCCCCCCCCCCGTTCGGCTCGCACCAGAACCCGCGAACGGACCTAAAGTTCGTGCGAGCTTTAGAACTCTATTAGTTATAATGGATGCGAACGCTCGAAATTAAAAGTGCTAATTTTAAAGGCTAATATGCATGTTAATGTCATAAAAAGTGTTTGGGGACCTGGGTCCTGCCCCAGGGGACATGTATCAATGCAAAAAATGTTTTTTAAAAACGGCCGTTTTTTCAGGAGCAGTGATTTTAATAATGCTTAAATTGAAACAATAAAAGTGTAATATTCCTTTAAATTTCGTACCTAGGGGGTGTCTATAGTATGCATGTAAAGGGGCGCATGTTTCCCGTGTTTAGAACTGTCTCTGCAAATAGTGTCATTTTTGCAAGTAAAAAAGCTATTTAAAATCACTCGCGGCTAATGTGTATTGTCGGCTCCCGTAATACAGAGAACAGTCATTCATTGAAACTGAAAGTCATTGATAAAAAAAAAAAGTCATTGATAAAAAAAAAAAAAAAAATGAAAAAAAAAAAAAAGCGTAGGGGTCCCCCCAAATTCAATAACCAGGCCCTTCAGGTCTGGGATGGATATTAAGGGGAACCCCAGCCAAAAAAAAAAAAAAAATGGCATAGGGCCCCCCACAAAATCCATACCAGACCCTTGAGGTCTGGGATGGATTTTAAGGGGAACCCTAGCCAAAAAAAATGGCGTGGGGTCCCCCTCAAAATCCATACCAGACCCTTATCCGAGCACGCAACCTGGCAGGCCGCAGGAAAAGAGGGGGGGACGAGAGAGGCCCCCCTCCCCCTCCCGCCTGAACCGTACCAGGCCACATGCCCTCAACATTGGGAGGATGCTTTCGGGATCTAAGACCCCAAAAGCACCTTGTCCCCATGTTGATGAGGACAAGGGCTTCATCCCCACAACCGTGCCCGGTGGTTGTGGGGGTCTGCGGGCGGGGGGCTTATCGGAATCTGGAAGCCCCCTTTAACAAGGGGACCCCCAGATCCCGGCCCCCCCCTGTGTGAAATGGTAAGGGGGTACAAAAGTACCCCTACCATTTCACCAAAAAAGTGTGAAAAATGGTAAAAATGACAGGAGACGGTCTTTGACAATTCCTTTATTAAAATCTTCTTTCTTCTTTCTTCATCCTTCGGTTTCTTCATCGTCTCCTTCCGTCATCTTCTTCCATCTTCTTCCATCTTCTTCTTCCTCCGATCCGCTTCTTCTTGCGCTGGTCTTCTCGTCCTTCTCGTCCATCATCTTCTTCCGTCGGCGTCGGTGTCGGTGTCTCTTCTTGGGCCGCTCCGCGCAATGGGAGGCTCCCGCTGTGTGAGGCTCCGCTCCGTCTGACAGGTCTTTTATAACGGAGGGCACCTGGTGACCCCGCCCCCCTCTGACGTCATGGGGACAGCCATAGGGAATTCCCCATGACGTCCCTGTGTGTCAGAGGGGGCGGGGTCACCAGGTGCCCTCCATTATAAAAGACCTGTCAGACGGAGCGGAGCCTCACACAGCGGGAGCCTCCCATTGCGCGGAGCGGCCCAAGAAGAGACACCGACGCCGACGGAAGAAGATGCCGGACGAGAAGGACGAGAAGACCAGCGCAAGAAGAAGCGGATCGGAGGAAGAAGAAGATGGAAGAGGATGGAAGAAGATGACGGAAGGAGAAGATGAAGAAACCGAAGGATGAAGAAAGAAGAAAGAAGATTTTAATAAAGGAATTGTCAAAGACCGTCTCCTGTCATTTTTACCATTTTTCACACTTTTTTGGTGAAATGGTAGGTACCCCCTTTACCATTTCACACAGGGGGGGGCGGGATCTGGGGGTCCCCTTGTTAAAGGGGGCTTCCAGATTCCGATAAGCCCCCCGCCCACAGACCCCCACAACCACGGGGCACGGTTGTGGGGAAGAGGCCCTTGTCCTCATCAACATGGGGACAAGGTGCTTTAGGGGTCTTAGACCCCCAAAGCATCCTCCCAATGTTGAGGGCATGTGGCCTGGTACGGTTCAGGCGGGAGGGGGGGCCGCTCTCGTCCCCCCCTCTTTTCCTGCGGCCTGCCAGGTTGCGTGCTCGGATAAGGGTCTGGTATGGATTTTGAGGGAGACCCCACGCCATTTTTTTTGGCTAGGGTTCCCCTTAAAATCCATCCCAGACCTGAAGGGCCTGGTTATTGAATTTGGGGGGACCCCCACGCTTTTTTTTTTTTGTTTTTTATTAATGAATGACAGTTCTCTGTGTTACAGGAGCCATCAATTCATTAGCCGCGAGTGCTTTTAAATAGCTTTTTTCCTGCAAAAATTACACTTTTTTGCAGGGAAAGTTCTAAGCACAGGAAACCTGCCCCCCTTCACAGGCCAACGATTAGAAATCAAAAGGAAGAACTCCGGACAGCCGCACAACGGGAAAATAAAATCCAAAGGGTTTATTTAAAAGCAAAAAGACACCACAATCCAAACACGGCAAAAAGGGGGGTACAGAGCTGATGCGTTTCGCACTGTATTTCAGTGCTTACTCATAGCTATGCTATCCCTTAATAAAAGTATGTGTGTATCTAAAGTGTCTACAGAATAACCTGGAATACAAAAAATGTAACAATATAATGAAATAAAACACAAAATGAAACACAAACATGTGTGACCACTCTAAATGTTTCAACCCAAGAGAACCGGTGACATATTCACTGAAAATGGACAGTAGGTCTGTGGACGGGTATCACCCCCGACTCACATAAGTGAGCAAATAATATGTCAATAAACAGTGTGCTCACAAAAAATATGTTGATAATATAAGGCCACTGATGACACTGAAAACAGGTATGATGACACTATGCTCAAATAGTAAATATATTTCTTATTTTTCCCTCCTTGTCTTCTAGCTCATGATGCTTTTGAATATGTAAAATAAGAAGTACTGCACTGTCAATCACGGTTTTAGCACTGCCCTGCAAGACGGCAAGAGCATCACGTGGGGCGCCTGAGAAGATTACCAAGAATTTCGTTTTAATGTAAATGAAGGATAATAACATTACACAATCATTATGTCTATGGTCTTTGTTTAAAAATATTGTTATGATTTATTTTTTTAACAAATAGTTATGTGACTGCCAGAGCAGCAATCGGCTCTGTGCCGCCCTGGCCAAATGACAAGAACACACTGCAGTGATGGGTGTAGGACATGCATGTCACAAAATGGGTTTGAGGTCCACCCACATAACTCCCATTGGGATGGAAACGATAAGGGAAACGATCAGGTGAACAAACTGAAAATAGGTGCTGTATTTACAATCATTAAAAGCATTTAAAGTGATAGATGAACAATAATCTTTTAAATGCACTACATTTTTCAAAGTATGTACAATTGTGTTCAGATACATTTTAAAGAGCAGCAGCAAACAGGGACATCTTTTTTACCCACTTTGCTCTCTTCTTCTATCAGTATGTTCCTCATCAGCATTTGCATTGCAAGAGGCATAGAAGTAAATAGATGTTTATACTAGTTGCTTAAAAAACACATTTAATGGTTTGTTTATTTATTTATACAGAACTGCAATAATGTGTGATGTTTATATCTGCGTGGAGTGCATTTCTAAAGTAGTTTAAAAGAATAGGTAACCAGCCAGTGGTGTCCCATCCATACAGGGTGCAGGAGCGTCACCCCCCTGACCAAGGGGCCCGGCCCCTAATCTACATGCAGGGCGCCGGACACATTGCTTTCAATGTTTTTTTTTTTTAAGCACATTATTAGAGTCTGAGGCTCTTATTATCTTCAAAAAAAGGGTGGGCTCAGGGTGCAGAGCACTGCGCCCTGAGCCCACTCAGTTGTGTGACAATAGCAAATTAATATTCACTATTGTCTTACTGATTCTGCTCCTGGCCAAGCAGGAAGCGGGTCCTGAGACCTGATTGGCCAGGGAGTCTTAGGACTGCCTTTCAGTGCCATCAGTGCCTGCTCATCAATGCCACCCATCAGTGCTGCCAATCAGTGACGCCTATCAATGTTGTCTATCAGTGCCCATAAGTGCTGTCTATAAGTGCCCATCAGTGCCACCTATCATTGCCCATCAGTGCCACCTATCAGTGCCCTACAGTGCCACCTACCAGTGCTCATTAGTGCTGCATATTAGTCCCTCCTCATCATTGCCATCTCATCAGTAGCCTTCAATGCCATCTCATCAGTGCCCATCAGTGCCGCCTTGTCAGTGCCCATCAGTGCAGCCTATCAGTGCCCATCAGTGCAGCCCCATCAGCGCAGTAAAGAAGAAAAATTACTTATTTGCAAAAAAAATTACGTGCGGTCTCTTTTCATTGCCTGGGCAGGAAGGAGGCAAAAGTGCCCAGTATTGAAGCGGTTAAAGTAATATTAAACCTACAATGTTTTAAACATGTTATACTTACTGTCTCTGTGCAATGATTTTGCACAGAGCAGCCCTGGTCTTCCTCTTCTCGGTTCCCCCGCTGGGACTTTGGGCTCCTCCCCCCTGCAGAGTGCCCTCTTAGCAATATAAAAAGCCTTCTGCCTTTAGAACTCCTTTAAGTTATGTACAGATAGGGCAAGTTTTATATACATTTAAATGTGTGACGTGTGTAAAAAGTACATTATAGTGTGTCTATCTGTACCGTGCTAGGCCATTATAAATCATTTCTTACTGCTTTGCCCTGGAATTTTTCCTATAGTACTATCTATTTTGTTTTCCTTTTCTACTCCTATGTTTTCATATCCAAACCCCACCCAATAGTTCTTTTGGTAAGAATTGAAAGCACGGAATGTATTACATTAACTAATTTCTTCAGGGAGGATAACCAGTAACAAATGAAATTAATGATGAAAAGTGATTTAACAAAAGTGGTTTAACAAAAAAATAGAAGTATTCTAACATTTCAATATAATAAATTTAAACTCTAAAAAAGGGCTAACATGACTTTAGCTTAAAAAATATTTTTATACGAGGCGAAGCATGTATTACTGAAGGCCCGCCGTTCTTTTTACGAGTACGGTGACAAATGTGGTCGATTACTGGCCAACGCCCTACGCGCAAAGCGCTCTCGAACATATATACCCGCACTCCTCTCGCCATCAGGCTCCAGGGTTCACTCCTCCCCAGAACTTGCAGATACCTTCCGTGCTTTTTACTCCAAATTGTATAATTTGGATCCAATTTCCACCCCACAGATGTTACCCCAAAAGGTTCTGGATATTCGTAATTACCTCCAAGAAGTTGACCTTCCTATGCTGACGACAGAGGAGCGTGCGGCCCTGTCCAAACCTATTAACAAAGAGGAATTAGCAGCCGCAATAGCTGACACACAGCCCGGTAAAGCCCCCGGACCGGATGGTTTTACCCTCCCCTATTACAAATTGTTCCAGGACACACTGGCCCCATCTTTCTTAGCAGCCTTTAACGCTGCGACCAACGGACACAATCTCCCTGCAGACATGCTGCGTGCCTCAATATCCGTGATCCCTAAGCCGGGCAAGGACCCCCTACTATGCGCCAGCTATAGGCCCATTTCACTTCTGAATTGTGACATGAAACTATTCACAAAAATCCTTGCCTCTAGGATGAATGCTCTATTACCACGTCTAGTTGGAATAGATCAAGTAGGTTTCATCCAAACTAGAGAGGCCAGGGACAACACCACCAGGACATTGAACATTATAGACAAGGCAAAGCGTTCCCGAATACCCTTGCTGCTCCTCTCCACGGATGCCGAAAAGGCTTTTGACAGGGTGGATTGGTCTTTTCTACGGGAGACACTTAAATTTGTAGGTGTGCCAGACCCCATCCTGTCGTGGATTGCAGCCATTTATGATAACCCCACAGCCACTGTACGCGTAAACGGTTGCGACTCCAGCCCTTTCTTTATCGCGAACGGCACCAGACAGGGATGTCCTCTGTCTCCGATACTGTTCGTTCTCTCCCTGGAACCCTTTCTACAGCATATCAGAGGTAATCAGTCCATAAGAGGCATTCAATCGGGTCATTACCAACACAAAGTTGCAGCATATGCTGATGACCTTTTATTCTACATCACAGAACCCCTCACCTCTCTTCCCTCCCTGTTACAGGAGCTGAAGCGATATGGTTCCCTGTCTAATTTTAAGGTTAATCTACAGAAATCGGAGGCCTTAAGTGTATCCCTGTCAGACTCTACCATTTCTAACTTGCGCCCCTTTTTCCCATTCAAATGGGCTACACGCTCAATACAATACCTGGGAACGAAAATCCCTGCCAAATTACAAGACATCGTCACCCTGAACTTTCAGCCCCTTCTATCTACGCTCACTGCCGATCTTGAGAGGTGGAACTCTCTGGCCCTTTCCTGGTTTGGCCGTTGCAATATACTTAAGATGAACGCAATGCCCAGACTTTTGTATTTATTGCAGGCTCTGCCCGTCAAGATACCTCAGACATTCTTCCACGCCGTCCGTTCAATTTTTATCAAATTCATCTGGCGTGGAAAACACCCACGTCTTGGCAGAGCACTCCTTTTGCGATCAAAGATAAGAGGAGGCCTCGGTTTTCCAGATCCAGCTCTATACTATACTGCGGCACATATGACCAGAGTCGTGGACTGGTGCCGTCACAGCGATTTGAAGCTCTGGGTGTCACTTGAACAGGAGGCGGCCAGAGCCCCACTAGCGGGTCTACCCTGGGCGGGGACGACTCATGCCACCCACCTGACCACTCACCCCCTGATTGGACCAACTCTTGTGGAGTTGAAAAGGTTTTTTCGCTTAGCCTCTTTAAAAAACTTTCCATCCCCACTGACGCCACTTATTGGCCACCCGGATTTTCTACCTGGCCTATCAGACCCGTCCTTCCGATCGCAAGCCCCACAGGGACTCATGAGAGCCTCTTCGCTCCTGTGTCCCTCAGGTTGGTTAACTACAGAGAGCTTGCTCTCGGGCCAGGCTCCACTCCAATTAGACCACTGGAGGATCAACCAGTTATCTCACTTTCTTGGCTCATTGCCCAAACCAACACACTTTGCCAGAAAACTCCACTCCTTTGAGGAACTGTGCATGGGCGAGGGACCGATCCGGAGGACCTTGTCGACCTCCTACAAATTCCTGCTAGACTTCCACGCCACTGAAGACCCACCATTTTTAGCAAAATGGGAGAGAGATTTGCAAGTCACCTTCACAGAACCACAAAAAGAACGCATATTGTTCTTTGCGCAGAAATCTTCACTATGCAGCAAATACCAAGAGACCGCATATAAAATAGTGACGCGCTGGTACAGAACTCCTTCGGTACTGGCTAAAATATTCCCTCTGCAAACAGACCGCTGCTGGCGTTGCAATTCACACCCAGGCACTCTATTACACATTTTTTGGGACTGCCCTGTACTCCAAACTTTTTGGCAGGCAGTCCTTAAGATCGTACAGAAACTCACAGACATCTCCCTCCAGGATAACCCAGCTGCGGTCCTCCTTAACCTTACGCCTCTTTCAAGGAAACGTTACCACAAATCCCTCCTCAAGCACCTCCTTAATGCGGCCCGGGCCAGCATCCCACCTCTTTGGAAGCAACAATCTGCTCCAACGGTAGCCCAGTGGTTCGCAAGAGTGAAGGACATTGAGCAGATGGAGGATCTGACTTCGGCGCTGCGAGACAAGTCGGAGGAACATAGCTCCAGATGGTTTCACTGGAACCTCTTTCGCTTCTCTGATGAGTTCCTCCAATACACGGCAGGATCCTCTGTCTAGGATCACTATACATCCCATCATTACCAAACCTGGCTCCCGGGGGGCATGGCCCCCCCCCCCCTCCACCCCTTCCCTTTCCTCCCTGTATGTTTTCGTGTGTGAGTATGTATACAATTTTTTTTTTTTTTTTTTTTTTTTTTTTTTTTTATCTCTCTCCCCCCCCCCCTATTTTTCTCTGTCTTTTTCTTCTCCTCCACTATCTTTCAATATAAAAAGAAGCAAAAAGTGATGGGCACTGATGTTTATGTTTACCCTATATTAGACTTCAGCAAGTAATAGTGATTAGACTGAATAGCGACCCTCAATAACAGGCAATTGTTTTGTTTTGGTTATTTTATCTGACGCGTTTGTCACAGCCTAAATGTAACGCGAAGTCTCCTTTGTGTTTATGTTTGTATCTGTGTCTCATCTTTAAATAAAAAATTTAAAAAAAAAAAAAAAATATTTTTAAACATTGTTAAAGCTTAAAGTTTAAACTTAGTAAGTAATCCCTCTACTCAACAATGGCACATTTTTGCCCCTGTTTAAACATAATGCTTCTTCCTTTGTAACGCTGATCTTCCCTGAACACATTTATAGCTCTTCGCAGTGTGTAAGTGACTGCACACAAAAAGATGTCTGGCAATATACAAAGAGAAGATCAAACTTTGAAAAATAAGCTCTCAGCTTCACCCACCCATTCCATTTTTTGAGGCTGAAGCACTTTGAACTTGGCACATATATCTGCAAAGATAAATAACAAGTATGATATACTTTCCATCTTAAAACCCAGATAAACCAGCTTTGGCGTGTAATATAACAAGGCTAACCCTGAGGCAGTTATATTCAGTTTTTATTCATTTTGTTTAAAAACATATATTTAAAAAGTGTTTCTCCTACATATAAATACCAACTTAATGACTGGAAAAGAAGGTGTCCAACTGCTCCATTGAATTGTTTGTTTTTTCAAAATGTTTGAATGTTTATACCAAGAATGTTTAAATTGACATGTTAGCATACTACCTCTTCTGTATATGAGCTTTGCTAACTTACTGAAAAAAGATGAAGAGCTGTGTAAGTGTAAGAACATTTGTACTTAAAGTGTATATTACAACATTTTATATCCCTGATATGTGTCTGTTGAACCATGTACTTGTATGATAAAAGCATTCTGTTTGCATCAATTCCTGTGCAATAACTGGTGATCCTGCCAGTCCCCCTGCTTCCATATTTCAAACAACTCAAAGCATGGAAGCACATTCATCCCAAAATGCATTCTACTTGGTAGCACAGCCTGCCTATAAGCTAATGGTTAGGCTTTTTCTGATATGCCCCCTGCGCAGCTTTTTACTGAGAAGATTAGTGTACCACTGTTTCTTTGATGAAATGGTCTTCCCTCCGCAGCAAGGATCTGTGCACCTGGGAGACAGTACCAAAGAAATATCTTTCCAGCAGCTGGATGAGAGTACAGGAGATGGAGCAGCCTTCCTCACTCTTCAGCAGCAGATCCACAGGTCAGGAGTGGACGCGTTCATCCACCTTCCCCAGCAGCAGTCCAAGATGCAGGAAGGGAAGGAAGCTGTCCTCATTCCCAGCTGCAGTCAGAGATGGAGGGAGATGAGAAAGCCATCCCCCCCAGCAACAGGCCAATGACCAGGGAGAGGAGGTGGTCTTCCTCACTCCCCAGTGGCAGATCCACAGTTTTGGATAGAAGGTGGATGTCCTTCCTCCCCAGCGGCAGATCCACAGGCCAGGAGAGGAGGTAGTCATTCTCCCTCCCTAACAGCAGTGTAGGGACTCGGAGTGAAGAAAGTCATCCAGGAGATGGAGCAACTGGCTCATCTCCCCAGCGACAGTTCAAGGAACTGGGAGAGGTAGTGATAGTCCTTCTTCCCCAGTGGCAGATCCACAATTCGGTCGAGGAGATGATTATCCTCTCTCCCCAGTGGCAGATCCACAGTTCGTTCGAGGAGGTGATTATTCACCCTCCCCAGCGGCAGATCCACAGTCCGGGAGAGGAGGAGGTTGTCCTCCCTCCCCAGTGGCAGACCCACAGTCTGGGAGTGGAGGAAGCCAGCCTCCCTCCCCAAAAGTTAGCCAGAGCAGATGATGTTGGGTCCCCAGCAGATGCTGGCATCAGGGTAGAGTGCTACCAACCTCTGCCCAGCAACAGCAACAATTCCAGAGCTCTGGGAAGCCGGGGCAGTTGGCCACTTTGCCCAGCAGACCAAGCACCAGAATGGTAAAGACCACCCACCTGAAGCTCTGGCAGCCAGACAGAAAGTCCACGACCTCTGTCCCACACCTATCAATAACAACTATTCCCTGTGGCCAAAAATGGAAATCATGTGGACTAACTATATGGGTTCACTCTGTCCAGACTAGGTGGAGGTTTGTTAGTCTACCTTCGATGGATGAGAAATGTGACAGACCAAAGTGGGACAGAGGCTTTTGGAGGGGACTAGGGGCAAGCCTCCTACCCACTGATTATGGCCCATGGAGGAGACTAGGGTCTTTGTCTGCCAGTCAGAGTATAGTAAAGAGCTCCGTTCAGCCTCTGATCCCATGAGAGAGAGAGAGCAGATCATGATGGACAACATAATGAAAGCTGAGAGTGAGGCTTGGATTAATTCTCTGAATAAGGACAATAAAGCTTCCCTTCTAGAGTGGATGCAAAGGTGTAAAATTAATCTTGTACAGGTTCATGGTCCGAGAAAATATGGTGACCCTCCTGCAGACTGGGTTAGAGAAGCACCTCCACTTTGGACAGTAATTTTGATCAACAATATTCAAGAAATGAATGATGAAGATACATTAATTCCACTTTTCTCAGACTGCTGGAACATTGTATGGACTTTGTCTCATAGACTGTTGTAGACTGGTGCTGGACAGTCTGAGCTGGGCTGGGGTCCCCTGCTATAATCTGTTTACTAAGGTGTCTGTCTCCCATGGTATCATTTCTCCATTGTGTGCCTCCTAGTCAGTGCCGATCCTGACCTCCCTGGGGCCATAAGCAAAATTCTGCTGAGGGGCCATCTACTTGACCCATGATGCTGTGAGCTATGTAAACCATTTGCCATTGCCACACAGTCACACCTGACACTTCAGCGATCCCAATACAATCCTCCCTCCTTTAAACAAAACAGTCAAAGAATAAGTACAACAATATAGAACCGACATTATATATTTATCTTTACATATCTGAGTGTGGATCCCCCACTTACATCAGGGGCCCCAGAGAGCCACCCCTTACATCATGATCCCCAGAGAGCCCCCCCTTACCCAGGGTCCCCAGAGAGCCACACCTTACATCAGGATCCCCAGAGAGCCCCTCCTTTAAACAAAACACCAGGGTCCCCATATAGCCACCCATTACACCAGGGTCCCCAGAGAGCCTCCCCCCCCTTACACCAGGGTCCCCAGAGAGCCTCCCCTTACACCAGGGTCCCCAGAGAGCCCCCCCTTACACCAGGGTCCCCAGAGAGCCCCCCCTTACACCAGGGTCCCCAGAGAGCCCCCCCTTACACCAGGGTCCCCAGAGAGCCCCCCCCTTACACCAGGGACCCCAGGGAGCCCCCCCCCCCTTACACCAGTGTCCCCAGAGAGCCTCCCCCCCATCAGGGTCCCCAGAGACCCCCCCATTACACCAGGGTCCCCAGAGAGCCCCCCCTTACCCCAGGGTCCCCAGAGAGCCCCCCCCTTACATCAGGGACCCCAGAGAGCCACCCCCCTTACACCAGTGTCCCCAGAGAGCACCCCCCTTACATCAGGGTCCCCAGAGAGCACCCCCCTACATTAGGGTCCCCAGAGAGCACCCCCCTTACATTAGGGTCCCCAGAGAGCACCCCCCTTACATCAGGGTCCCCAGAGAGCATCCCCCTTACATCAGGGTCCCCATAGTGCATCCCTATAAAGCCCCTCCTTATATCCATGTCCTCAGAGAGCCTCCCTACTTACATCAGGGTCTGCAGCATTGCCCTTTACATCAGAGTTCCCCCTTGCACTGTAAGGTGGAATCCTGCATACTATGATGTAAAGGGGAACTCTGGGAATGTGGGGAGGACTCTGGTGACCAGAGAAAGAAAACACTAAGATAAGGGGGTTTACTGATATAAGGGGGAAACCTTTATATCAGTGCCCCCTTACAATATTGTATTGACCCCCCCCTAGACTGGCCTGGCGGTGCTGTCACTGACCTCCTCTCAGGTGCATCATGCAGGGTTCAGTCAGTCGGCTCCAGCTTGGTGGCTCTGGTTTTATCCCATAGTTTCCTCTCCGCAGTCCATACATGTCTGACTTCTCCCATGACCCTCATCCTGGCTGCACTCCCTCTCTTGACTCAGGGGAGGTCAGAGGCTGCGGATGGGACAGGGGAGGTCAGAGGCTGCGGATGGGACAACAGGAGTGGTCAGAGGCTGCGGGGGAGGGCAACAGGAGAGGTCAGAGGCTGTGGGGGGGAGGGCAACAGGATAGGTCAGAGGCTGTGGGGGGGGGGGAGGCAGGAGGTCAGAGGCTGCAAGGGGGGGACAGGAGGTCAGAGGCTTCAGGGGGGGGGACAGGAGGTCAGAGGCTGCAAGGGGGGGGGGGGCAGGAGGTCAGAGGCTGCAAGGGGGGGGGACAGGAGGTCAAGGGGGGGGACAGGAGGGGGCAAGGGGGGGGACAGGAGGTCAGAGGCTGCAAGGGGGGGGGACAGGAGGTCAGAGGCTGCAAGGGGGGGGACAGGAGGTCAGAGGCTGCAAGGGGGGGGGGGACAGGAGGTCAGAGGCTGCAAGGGGGGGGGACAGGAGGTCAGAGGCTGCAGGGGGGGGGGGGGACAGGAGGTCAGAGGCTGCGAGGGGGGGGGCAGGAGGTCAGAGGCTGCGAGGGGGGGGCAGGAGGTCAGAGGTTGCGAGGGGGGGGACAGGAGGTCAGAGGCTGCGAGGGGGGGGGAAGGAGGTCCGAGGCTGCGGGGGGGGGCGGGGGGGGGGGGAGGAGGTCAGAGGCTGCAGGGGGGGGGACAGGAGGTCAGAGGCTGCAGGGGGGGGGGACAGGAGGTCAGAGGCTGCGAAGGGGGGGGGCAGGAGGTCAGAGGCTGCGAGGGGGGGGGGCAGGAGGTCAGAGGCTGCGAGGGGGGGACAGGAGGTCAGAGGCTGCGAGGGGGGGGGGGGGCCCCCCACAGGAGGTCAGAGGCTGCGAGGGGGGGAAAGGAGGTCCGAGGCCGTGAGGGGGGGGCAGGAGGTCAGAGGCTGCAGGGGGGGGACAGGAGGTCAGAGGCTGCAGGGGGGGACAGGAGGTCAGAGGCTGCGAGGGGGGGCAGGAGGTCAGAGGCTGCCTGCGAGGGGGAGGGGGCCAGGAGGTCAGAGGCTTTGAGGGGGGACAGGAGGTCAGAGGCTGCCTGCGAGGGGGAGGGGGCCCAGGAGGTCAGAGGCTTTGAGGGGGGACAGGAGGTCAGAGGCTGCCTGCGAGGAGGAGGGGGCCCAGGAGGTCAGAGGCTGCCTGCGTGGGGGAGGGGGCCCAGGAGGTCAGAGGCTGCCTGCGAGGGGGAGGGGGCCCAGGAGGTCAGAGGCTGCGGAGGAGACGTTTTATTTTTTAAAAATGGCGCCACTCGGCGCCATCGTGTCACTGGTGCCGCTGCCGCCGCTGTGAGGGCAGCGGCGCCTGAAAAAAAGATGGCCGCGGGGCCGACATGCAACTGCGCATGCGCCAGCGCTGTTGCCGCTGCTCGGCAATTTTCGGAAAGGCGGGCGCATGCGCAGTTGCATGTCGGCCCCGCGGCCATCTTTTTTTCAGGCGCCGCCGCCCTCACAGCGGCGGCAGGGGCCCCAGGGGCCCCCGAGCAGTGCCGATCCGCCGCGGGGCCCTACGCAGCTTGCGTAGTCCCGATCCGCCTGCGGGGCCCTACGCAGCTTGCGTAGTCCCTTGACCCGAACTTGACCCCCAAACCCGAACCCCATTGAAGTCAATGGGGACCCAAACTTTTGAGGACTAAAATGGCTCTAAAAAAGTAATGGAAAGGGCGGCAAATGGCAGCAAAATGTTGTTAACAATAAAAGTGTAATATTCCCTTTGTACCTGGGGGGTGTGTATAGTATTTAAAAGCACTGGCTATAATGAATTGTCGGCTCCCCGTAATACAGAGAACAGTCATTGAAAGACATTAATAAAAAAAAGCGTGGGGTTCCCCCTAAATTCAATTACCAGGCCCTTCAGGTCTGGGTCTGGTATGGATATTAAGGGGAACCCCGCATCAAATTAAAAAAAAAATGACGTGGGGTTCCCCCCAAATATCCATACCAGACCCTTCACCAAAAAAAGTGACAAAAGTGTTAAAAATCACAAGAGCCAGTTTTTGACAAATCCTTTACTTAAGTCTTCTTATTTCCATCTTCTTCCTTCTTCCTTCTTTCCTTCATCCTTCGGTTTCTTCCTCCATCTTCTTCTTCCTCCGATCCTCTGCTTCTTGCTCCGGTGTTCTCATCCGGCATCTTCCTCCATGGCGTCTCTTCTTCCTCGCTTCACTCTCGGGCCGCTCCACGCAATGGGAGGCTCCCACTGTGTGACGCTTCTCTTCTTCTGACAGTTCTTATATAACGGAGGGCGGGGCCACCTGGTAACCCTGCCCCCCTCTGATGCACGGGGACTTGATGGGGACTTCCCTATGGCTTTCCCTGTGACGTCAGAGGGGGACGGGGTCACCGGGTGGCCCGTCCTCCGTTATATAAGAGCTGTCAGAAGAAGAGAAGCATCACACAGTGGGAGCTTCCCATTGATGCGATGCAGCCCGAGAACGAAGCGGGGAAGAAGAGACGCCATGGAGGAAGATGCCGGACGAGAACACCGAGAGGATCAGAGGAAGAAGAAGATGGAGGAAGAAGTAGATAGAGGAAGAAACCGAAGGATGAAGGAAAGAAGAAGAAGAAGAAGATGGAAAGAAGAAGACTTAAATAAAGGATTTTATTTACAGTTCAGGTTCGCTCAACCCTAATGATAAAGCTTTTACCCGATCTTGCATGGTATATATTCTTTGTGAAGTCAGTTAGAGTTCTAAAAACTTGCGCCTAAGCTAGTGCTGTCTAGTCCTTGGGTGCTCAGCTACAATATCTGGTTCCTGGGTCCAGACTGGAGTCCCCTCCAAACCCCCCCCCCCCCCCCATCTCTTTAGCTACTATACAGTTTTTTTTATGAACTTACTTTAAAAACTTCCATTTATCAGATCACATTTTTAAAAACCTGAAGAACAGATCTTGTTAACAGGAAATTTTCACCCACATGTGTAAGTCTTTACTTAGCCCACACATTAAAAAATGTGTATATTGCTTTTTTTTAAATCATTCCTAAATGAACAGACATTATACACCTGATCGCATGTTTATCAGTAGATGAAATTGAGCGTAGTGAATATGTATAACTATAAAAGGTTTTCTATAGTGTATGCACCCATTTCAATCAGTAAAACAATTTGCAAAATCTGGGAACCCTTCCAGTGGATATGTTCTGGACTGATTCACTCATGTTTTAAAGGTTTGCCTGAATTCACATTAAGCTCTTCTACAGCCAGAAATTGATAGATTGGTGATTTGAGGTTACTTGTGTGTGAACTGATTAGATCACAAGTAAAGAAAGTAATAACATTAATAACATTACCCTTAAGGGATGTGTAATAAAGAATAGACAGAGAAGAGAGTAACGATGGGAGTAATTCATCTTAAATTAACACAAGCCCCACCTGAACCTGGATCACTCATCAGCTTGTATCAGCGGGATATACAAGTATATGATGCCTGAACATTAAGAGAATATGCATGTTTATTCTTCCAAAACAAATTTTCAGTCTCCATATGGGAAACAATCCAATAGTTGCGTTATTAACCTTCTCAAAGAATTTACAAACTCTGCCAGTTACTAAGTCTAGTTTTCATGGTCAAAAGAAATCTAATTCCAGGCATTTTTTTCTTTAAGGCATTTATAAGCTAACATAATCCTTATAAAAACGTGAAGAACATTTTTTTACTTGTAATGATGCCAGTAGGGGTGCAAAGTCAGTTTAAGAAAACCCTTGCACTGTTTTCTTTAGTTGCAATACAGATTTTCAGCAGAACACAAAAAGAAGGTTATTTAAAGTGGAACTAAACTTACTGAATTAACTGTTTCTCAGAACAGTTAGACCCCTTTAAAGGGCCGTACACACGATTGGACTTTTTGACAACAAACATGCAAATGAGCTGTTTTGGACCAACATCCGACCGCGTGTACGCTCCATCGGACCAACTTTTTCCATTTTCATCTGACTTTTGTTGGCTGTGCGAACGGAACAACTTTCTGCCAACAAAAGTCTGATGGAGCAAAGTCTGACCGTGTGTACACAAAACCATCGGACTTTTGTACAAAGTACAAACACGCATGCTCAGAACCAATGCAAAAGATCAGACAACAATACAGAAGTTGACCAAAGGTGGCGCTGGAGTGTTTGAACGTCCTCTTTTGAAGTGTCGTCAGTACGTTGAAACGTCACTACGTTCATGTTTGTTGCCTAAAAAGTCAGATCGTGTGTATGCAATGCAAACTTGGGGCCAACGCCCTTTGTACAAAAATTCATGGGAAAGTTTGTACAAGTGTGTATGAAGCTTTACAATGGGGTGTTTTTCAGGTGCTTTAGTGCTAAAAATAGCCTCTGCTAAGCACCTGAAAACCGCCTCCCATTCATTGAAGTGTGACTTTTCACATTGGGGCGGTGCGCTTGCGGGACGTTCCAATAAGTCATACAAGCAGCATCTTTGGGGTGGTTTGGGAGCGCTGTATTTAGCACTCCCAAAACGCCCTACCAATTGGAATGAATAGGCAGCCTGAAAAGCGTTTCAGAAGCACTCCAACACAGGAGTTTGAGGTTAAAAGCACCCCGCTAGCGGCCGAAATGCGCAGCTTAAACAGCACTAGAGTGCCGCTAAAACGAGCCGAGCTTTAGTGCTAACGAGGCCATGGCCCCAGTATGAGAGAGGTCTTACATTTAAGGCATGTCTCTGGTGTCAAAGTTGCCAGTGCGCTTATGTCAAGTCTGAAACCAGTCTTTCAAGCCCTCAGATTGCTAGTCCTATGTGCAGCATCACGGCAAACACAGATCTAAACAGAGGGTAAGATGGCACCATCCTTGACTGTAAAGGATAGGAGGTTATAAATCTGAGTTCTCAGGTCCAGATTCTTGAAGGGAATCTAATCCATACATAATTCAATTCCCTATGTTTAATCTGAAATTAATGTAAAGTGTAATTCAGTCACAGGAACATATTTGGACATGAATGGTTATTTGACAACATCAGTTCACATATATAGGTAATATTAGGACCAGATTTATATATCAAGAGCTAATGAGTGCTGAGTATTGTGCCTGGTGTATCTATCTAATCTTGCCTAGTCGGGTCTTGGTTGTGGTGAAGAGAAATCTAAAGTAAACAAGAATCCTCTGGGAGAGGTATAATAGGCTTCTTCATCAAAAGAGGAGCCTGTAGGCACATGCTTAGCATGTCTAATAATAAATCTGGTGCTGGGTACAATATATGGAAGTATTTTTTCAGGTAAACCTTATTGTTTTTTTTTCAATACCTACAATTCAAATAGATTTGTTGTAGTAACATATAACTGTAACCAGTATAAATTACTAAAATTAAGTTTGATATTTTATCTGCAATTGACTTGGCTTTTTATGGAACAGCTATCTGTCACTAACCCCTGTTCACAGGCCTAAATAAATGCCACCTAAGACGGCATATTCATTCAGGATTCAGGCTATGAAAAGAAAGCAAAATAATTGTTAACTAAAGCCTGGTACGCACTCACAGTTTTTTTTTTCGTGCAATCCAGCGTGTCTTTTTTAACCGGCCGCTGTATCTCGACTATCGGCCCGTGTGTACAGGGCTTTAGAGTCATAGAAAGGAGGAATTTTTTCCCACCTAAATTACAGGTATGTGCAGTATAATGCAGTATAATTCTTGCTACTATTCTTAACAGAAGCCAAATCCAAATATGGTGTTTAGAAACAAAGGGCACTGCCAGCACTTGAAAGCAATTGTTATTATTGCCCAGGAAAGCTTTTATGGGCTGTAAAAAGAGATTCAGCTTTTTTTAGTCATGTTAAAAAGTATAAAAATTATTTGGCTAAACATAACTGTCACTTTTTTGAAAATAAGCAGGATCACAACCACCATAAAACATTAGGGATGGGCCGAACACCCCCCAGTTCGTTTTGGTTCACACCAGAACATATCGAACAGTTAAAAAATTTGGCAGAACACACGAACACTGTTAAAGTCTATGGAACACGAACATTAATAATCAAAAGTGCTAATTTTAAAGGCTTATATGCAAGTTATTGTCATAAAAAGTGTTTGGAGACCCAGGTCCTGCCCCAGGGGACATGTATCAATGCAGTGATTTTTTTATTGCTTAAAGTGGTTGTAAACTCTCCCCCACAACTTTATCCCATGTAAATCAGCAAAAAAAACCCTAATGAACACTGCTTGTAGATATGTCCTTACTTGCTTAGTATTGTTGTAATCCTTTTTGTTCTTTAGAATGACGTCACTGGAGCATTCCCATATCTCCCCTGATTTACGGCACACTCTGTGTGCTTGTCTGTCTATTATCAGGACTTCCTACGGCACAACACTGAAATCCCACAAGACTGCATAATCACTCAGAGCTTCCTCCTACACCCCATGTGACCATGTGATGTCACATGGAGTGTAAACCTGGGCATCGGACAGCATTGATGCAGTCTTATCAGCTGAACCTGATAAGACTGACATAGGCAAACACTAGATAATTGGCACAAGTAAATACTATGAAATAAAACAAGTCAGCTATGAGCAGGGAAGCAGGGTTGCCATAGAAATGTTGGATTGAGAAGGAGGCTTGGTTAACAATACAGGAAGTGCTCAATTTAAGGGGCGGAAATACACTCTAATGTGGAGTTTTTTAAAGTTTCTTTAAACAGTAAGTAATATGTGATTTGGGCTGGATTACGGTGGCTATAGTTTGATAATTACTTATTATAATGGACTAAATGAAAAGATGCATCAGAGTGGGAGAGTTTAATTCCTCTTTAAAGTGAAACAATAA
>CM053030.1:214851864-215029720 GCA_028564925.1 Lithobates sylvaticus | reverse complement strand
AAACAACAAACTAAAAAGAAAAAAAAAGAAAAAAGGCAGAGACGGAAAATCTACTGCGCCTTCCCAGTCCACCTGTATTTATAAGCCAGAAACTTGCATGTTGCTAACTTTTCCGGTGACAGCAATAGTCCTATAAGACTCTTTGAATGGGTGGGTAATGGGGGATCCCGGCCCCTCTACTCCGGGGGCTTCTGTGTCTTTTTTCAGTTTTTTTTTCCTCTTCCTTCCCCTTTCCGCTCTCTTATCTCTTCCTCCCTTTTCCTTGTATTTTTTGTTTCGGTTAGCTTTTAGGGCGCACAGGCCCTTTAATTGCTTGTAGCTATACGTTTACAATATCTCCCCGTATTGAGCTTACCCCTGGTTTTGTGCTATATTGTTTTCATGCACATTTACAATGAAATAGTCCAAGGTCTGGTCCTTTTTGTGCCCACTTCTTTTCGCGTGTTGCTTAATAGGGCCTAGAAAGGAACATTCCATGTAATTCCTGGGGACTCATAGGTCGTTTATATGGGGCTGACCGAAGGATGCTGTATACAGTTATCTGCCCGTTTAATATTTGAAAAAAAAAAAGGGGGGGGGAGGTATACCTTTCCTTCTGTATGAAATGCACCAGGATATTGAAGTTTTTGGAGGGGTCGCTAAGAGCGTTGTCTCTGATATATATAGTTTTACCCACGCTGCTCCGCGTACTTTGGTCTGCTAGCGTACGTTTCTAGCGGGGTCTGTCGGGGTCATGTACTATCCCCAACAAAGCCTTCTCCCTTTATGTTTATATGTATCTCTTTTTTGTCCATTAAACGCTCTCCTCAGTGGGAAGGAAGGCCCATTGGTACAATAGTGTACTGTTTTTAGTCCTTAAGTCCGGTTGGGACCCCTTCTCCACTGAGCCCTTTGAGAGGCCACTGCTCTTATCTTGTTGGGATCTAATGTCGCCAAAAACTGTGCGGCAGCAGACCCCCTTACACTGAGGTCCTAGTTTCACCTGCGCGTCAGTAGCCTGCGTCTTATTGCGTTACAACTCTAAATTTCCTCTTCCAGGCATTTTACATCCTAGACGTTTATGCAGGTTAATTCCAAAGTTTAAGCAGTTGGCAAAAAGAAAACAAAAAAAAGAGAACAACAGCATAAATGTCCCTCTTAAAGGATCAAAAGGTCGTACCTGGACGGGGGGTACCCACCGAAGGTATCCCCCCCGTCTGTTGACTTTAGTTGTGTCCTGGTGTGGGCTCTTCGTGAGGGAAACACAGTATTGCCGTTTGTCGGATATAGAGCGATGCTGGAGGTCCAGGGGGTGTGAGGGATGGGAGGTACGGAGAGCTTCCACTACTGTGATACTCGTGCTATCGCTGATGATTTGTATGAGAATGCGGCGTGCGGCGTCCTCTCCTAGCCCGCCTCTCCCTCCTTCTTCCTCTCTTCTATCGAAAAGTTCAGGCGTGCTTCGGCGCTTACTTCCGCTCGTCACTGCGCCAGGTGGGGTGGAATTCTGCGGATGATGTACGGGCAGTTCAGTGGGACCCGGGGGTGTCACGGAGGGTGATCCCGTTGTGCATGGATCTGGCTCGGCGGGCTCTCACCTCCGCTTCGCTGGGTCGGCTAGCTCGCATGACCCCTCTCCTCTCCGTTTCACTTAAGCCCCATACACACGCTCGGACAATCCGCGGACCAGGTCAGTCGGACTTTGTCCGACGTACTTTGTCCGATGTTGGCGTTGCGTACACACGGTCGGACTACGTTGTCGGAATATCCGGTCCGGAAGAACGTCGTGACGTAAGTCGTCGTCCACGAGATTACAAAAGGGAAGTTCAGCACCACGTCAGGCACCCGTTGGGCTCCTTCTGCTGATCCCGTGTTTATCGAGAGTTAGTGGAAGTTTGGTGACTTAAGATTCGCGCTTCTCAGTTTTCTGACTCAGATCGTTACTGCTCTTCAGTTTGTGCTTGTCGTGCGTATCTGTTTATTAGTGCGTGTAGTCAGTTCGCATTTGTTGGTCATTGCGGCCTATATCTTGATATAGGACGCTTTGATTTGCACTGCTTATTGTCTGCTCGTTGCTGGTATTCACTTCGTTCTTTCAGGCCTTGCTGTTTATCGGTGCTTTCTGTTTGTCCGTTCTGACCAGCCGACCTTTTGTGACCTTCTGAGCGATGTTTCCCGTGCGTACTCGTCGCCGAGTTCGTGCTGTACGCGGAATTGGTGTCGGGCTTTTAGCTTTGACCCAAGACCCGTCCATGAACAGAGTGACGAGGAGTATGTGGACCAAGAATTGGTTGCTTCAGCGTGACCAGTTCTCGCACATGCCTTTGCTTCGTGAGATCCGGGAGAATAATCCTGATGATTTCAGGAACTTTCTCAGGATGACGGACCCCGATTTTCACCGTCTTTTGGCTTTGCTGACCCCCTTTATCAGCCGGCAGGATACCTGCATGAGACAAGCCATTACTCCGGAGCAGAGGCTTGTTGCCACGTTGAGGTACTTGGCGACAGGGAGAAGTCTTCAGGATTTGAAGTTCTCTTCAGGTATCTCTCCCCAGGCCCTGGGAATCATTATTCCAGAGACCTGTTCTGCCATCATTCAGGTCCTGCAGGAGGACTATATTAAGGTAACATTTCTACTTTACTATTCCCTTCTATGTATGCTCTGTTTGCTAATGACTTGTATTTTTGACCTCCTTCCCTAATTACCATGATTGCAATATGTTCTAATATGCTGTGCCCCTTTTCTCCTTCATGCATTTTTCCCTTCACTTACCTCACCAGCATGCTCTTCTGCCCCAATAGACACCTATGGCCTAGTCACTTAAGCAATGTCTTTTGTCTGCTGCATAGTATTGTTTGCCCCAAAACACCCCCTAAAATATGCACAAATGTTTGCTGTGTGGTTTACTTCATGTAGAGCCCCCTTTTTTTTGTTGTTTTGGTGGGGGGGGGGGGGGGCAAACTCATTAGGAACCCCCTCCCCCAACTGCTCTGTCAGATGGTACCAATCCTTTATCTGCTGGCTTTCCCAAGGTCCATACACACTATATACCTACCTCTTTATAGTGCGCATCTTTAGGGATGAATTCAGCAAAGCATGTAGTGCAAGGGACTGCCTCCATACATTCCATTTCCTATTTTTTTGTCTTCTTTCCCTCCTATTAGCTTGCTTGGTAATTTAATAATGTCACACTGTGCCTGCCTTTTTTGGGGGGGGGGGGGGGGTTGAAATGTTATTTGATCTTTCCTGTGGCCTGCCAATAGTGTTAAGTACAGAGGGTCTGGCCAAACTAGCCCACATTATTGAGCCATTTGCCAATCAATGAAGTGCAGAGGGTTAGCTGTCCACCACCCCCCCCCCCCCAAAACCCCTAGTTATTGCCAATGGCCCATCAGAAGTGGGGGGATTGATGGGGGGGTGAGTAATCTGTGAAGGGGAGCCTCTACTTTTCTGTGCAAATACTTTCCAGCCTCCAATTTTAGACAATGCTCTTGTTCCAAGATGTTGATTGTCTAATCTGCTTGCAATGTTTAGGTGCAAAGTGACTATTTTTTTTTTCTTGTTTCACTCCACAGTTCCCTTCCACGCCACAGGAATGGCAGACTGTGGCCTCCCACTTTGCCAGCCGTTGGGACTTTCCTAACTGCGGAGGGGCAATTGATGGGAAACACGTCCGCATCGTCCCACCGCCCAACTCGGGGTCCTACTATTATAATTATAAAGGGTTTAATAGTGTAGTGATGTTGGCGGTGGTGTCGGCAACATACGAGTTTATGTATGTGGACGTGGGGATGAACGGCCGGATATCGGATGGTGGGGCCATTACGCACACGGAGTTCTACTGGCGTCTCCAAAGTGGCAGTCTGTGCTTGCCACCTCCAGAGGAGAATGCCGAAGGACTCCCCTTCGTCTTTGTCGCAGATGAAGCGTTTGCGTTGACTCCCCATGTGATGAGGCCGTTCCCGATGAGGACCCTCACCCCGGACCAGAGGGTCTTCAACTACAGGCTGTCCAGAGCCAGAAGAGTTGTGGAGAACGCTTTTGGCATCCTGGCCAGCCGCTTCCGCCTGTTCCTGACGGCATTTAACTTGGCGGAATACAAACTGAACCACATAGTTCTTGCCTGTTGCATATTGCACAACTTCCTCAAAAGACATAACAGGAACTATGTGGTGCCCGTTGGCCCAGATGTGGAGGGCCCTCCAAATGCCGAACTCACAGCCCTTCGAGTGGCACGTCCAGGCTTGCCCCCTCTAAATGCCCGTGTGGTCCGGGACCAATATATGCAGTACTTTGTGGGTAGGGGGGCCATTGCTCTGCCTGACGATGTGTGAGAGGCATTTTTTAATAAATCTGATATTTTAACCAACCTATGATTTCATGTCATTTCAGTCTTCTTTTTAGCTTATTTTACTTTGACATTTTTTCCCTTTGCCTTCGACAGTGGGAATGCACTTTCTGGGCAAAAGGAGGTAACAGTCTCTTCTTCCCAAAAAGATTATTCTCATGTTGTGTGTTTGCTACCTAATCTTTGGTCTAGAGAAGGTTTGTACTGCATAACTGACACCCAAAATACTCCTTTTCATCACCAGGTCTGACATGTGTGTATTCTCCAAAATGCTGTGCTCCGTGTTTTCGTACAAAGCACTGTGGGTGTCATTTACATAAGTCAAATCCGCTATGCTCTACAAGTGCATTGAAAAAGTTCCCCGGGAAAGAAAATTGGAGTGCAAAGTGGATTTGCCTTTAGTAAATAACACCCATTGCCCCCCATATCCTTTTCATTTTACATACATAATGCATTGTGTTTTTTAAATAAGGAAGCCACACATTTAGAAAAATAAAAGTTTACTAGGAAAACATTCCCAAGTGCGTTTACAATCTTCACGCCAAAACTGACAACATCTTGGTTATTTACAACATTGTTTACAAACATTCCGCAATTGGTAAAACCAGGCATGGAGCAAAACAGAACCTAGGAACTTGGAAAGTTCAACTTTGTAAAGTGAAGACAAGATCAGACATGACTATATGTTCAAAGTGTGTTTGATCTTGCCTTCATCACATGGGGGGGTCACCCCCGAAAAGTGGAAATTTGGAACATGCACACAATTTGGGACTGAAAATGGTCATTAGATGGTAAAACACATGCCTAGAAGCTTCAAAAGTGCCATTTTCCATCATGGGGATGAATGGACGTTTTTTGGGGGTGCAACCCCTTCACCACAACCACTTTCGTAGTTCGTAAAGTGTTTGCACCCCCAAAAAAACGTTGCCATTCATCCACCATGGTGGGAGCTAGCACATGTGGACACAATGTGTGCATGTTCCAAATTTCAGACAGTTTTTAAGTTGCAAATGTGTTCTGAAGCTGGCACAAATGTGTGTTAATTACTTGGTGCGTTTTCATATTTTTCCTAAAATATCAATGATGTTCTTCAATTTTTGTTGAACATCATTGATGTTTTGCTTTATGTAATCTAGATCTCTATTGCAGACCATTATCTCTCCGATGAGTACGTGGGCACTCTCTGTGGTAAAGTGCGATTTTTCTTCCACAACATCCACGTCACCTAAAAACCACAAACAAACAAAAATGGGGTGTTGGAAATGAGGCAGCCATACATGGATTAGCTTACCAGTAGCTGTGTTCTCCCACACTCACCTGTTGTGGTGACAATTTCTCCAAGTTCGATGATCTCTCCTTCCTCCTCCTCCTCCTCCTCTGCTTCTGCTCTTTCCCCTTTTTTGGTAGGTGTTGGTTTGGGGGTTTCCTCAGACGGCCCAAGTTTTCGCTCCCCTATGAGAATGTCCAAAAGGAAGATTTAGCAACACAAGCTATTGAGGGCAGAAATAGGAAATGACAAACATTGCTTGAAAGTGACGGACACTATTTTAGTTTGGCCAGTTACAAATGTCAACTACATGAATGAAGTCACTTTGTAAAGGTGCTAAACTGACTAGCTTTTTGGTAGAAGTTTGTGTGATGGAGACCCCCCTCTAGTATCCACTGGAGCACATGTGTGGAAAAGCATAATAAAAAGGGGGTTTGGGTGTCCCAGCACTAGTGCTCTAGAGTCCAGATGGGTAAACAGCTACTGAGTGACCTCTCCTTTACATTGAATAAATTGGCTTTACATTCTTGATGACATTTCTAGTGAGAACAAACTTCCTTTCCCCAAAAAAACACCAAACATCGTATTATAAGTGGCCGAACGATCGAGGTTGCGTACGATCGAATGCACACACACACGACCATGACAGTGGCAGAAAGATCGAGGCTGAGTACGATCGAATGCACAGACGAACCTGAAAGTGGCCATTTTGGAATGTACAACTTGGTAAAAATCAAAACACAATGGAGCAGTATGCAAGCAAGAAATCAAACACAAAACACAACTACTTACTTTTTTGAAGAATTCTCTTGATCTTTCTGTACTGATCGGCCTCCCTCAGTTTCAGGTCTGACCAGCGTTTCCTGAGTTGCTCCTTGGATCGTTGTACCCCAAAATTATTGTACAGCCTTCTCACAACTTTAGACATGATCTTGGCCTTGCGGACATTGGGGTTGAGGTAAGGCCCATACTTCCCATCATAGTCGCTCCTCTTTAATATGTCCACCATCTCCAACATTTCTCCAAATGACATATTGGAGGCCTTGAATTTCAGGTTCCGGGATCGGGACGTTTCTGCCTCCGGACTTTCCTCGTCCTCCTCCTCGTTGGTGGGATATTTGTGGCGCACCTGCTGTGTCCCCGCCATGTGCTCTCCCCACTACGCCGTAAAGAGAAGGGGTGGGGAATAGACGAGAAAGATCGTCAGGGGCGGGCGGAGTTTGAAGCATGCGCAGTGTATATAAAACGTCACACGCCTGTGTCGTAGCCACGATCTGGGAGACGAGGGGAGAGAAAGCTCACGCACGAGACGATCGCTACAAACGAAGGTACAATTTGACGTTGGTACATAACTAGCCTAGACTGATTAGAACTTGAGGCTTCTTTATGGAGAAGATTAGGAGAGTTTAGGCTGACATTATTTATATTGTTTTGTGTGGCGTTGTGTCTTGCAGAGGTGATGGATGCCTTCTACAACGTGAGCTTTCTCCCACACTTCATTGATAAATACCGGCAATTCCCCCTCTTATGGCAGGCAAAACACAGGGATTATAGCAACAGACCAAAGAGGTACGCAGCCCTGCTGAAACTGGTGGCATTTGTAAAGCCTACCCTGCCCATGGCAACCGTCGCAAACTTAAAAGTGAAGATCACCAACATGAAGACTACCTATTTCCGGGAGCGCAATAAGGTCCTGAAGTCACAAGCATCTGGAGCTGCAGCAGCTGATGTCCATGTCCCCACGCTCTGGTACTATGACAGGCTCCACTTTCTCAAAGACCAGGCTACTGTCAGGAAGTCACTCTCGACTCTTCCTTGCACGCGTCCTTCCACGCACGCCACCCTTGATGAGGATTCCGAGGACCAACCTGGGCCTTCCAGTCAGGAATATGTGCAGGTGCCCAGCTTGTTCCAGGTATAGTAGTTTTGGAACCAGTTTGTTGAATAATGAATGATGTTCAGTTAATTCAGGATCCCCAATTGCTTATTTCCTAACGTGATTGACATATCAACAGACAGTGGTGTGGGAGACATTTTTGGGAAGAATCTAAACTGCAGGGCTGAGAATTGTATGGTTTTGTATTTGAAAACATTTTGCAACAGTCACTAGATGAGAATTGTGTGTGTTTGATGAACAAATAACTGAAACTATGTCCCTTTTTCATACACAGGAAGACCTCAGCCAGGAGGTGGCTGTGGAAGGTGGCAGTCAGGAGGAGGCAGGGGGTAGTGGCAGCCAAGAGGGGGGTAGGCGTAGGAGCCTGACTGTCTCCCAAGTCTCTCCCCTCCGCCTTCCCTACAGAAGGGCGAAAAACATGGGGGAGGTGGGAGAGTCAGCGCTCCAGCTGATAAAAGATGCCTCAGCCTCCCTCTATGCCACACCCACCTACGAGGAGGCCTTTGCCTCCTTGGTTACAAGTAAATTTACGGGTATGGAGGCGGGGCAACGCAGCATGTGTGAGGAGGTCATCCTCAAAATACTAAATGAGGGGATGGCTGGGGAGATGACTCCCCTCACACATGTTTGCGAGAGTGACCTTGCTCCGCCTCCTCCTCCTCCTTCTGCCACCCCACCAGCACCAGCACCACGGCGTGGAAGGAAGCGTACAAGGAAGACAAGAGAGTGACAACCTGGACTCAGTCTGGTCTGAGAGAAGATGGAGCCTCTCGTAGTACCAGAGCCTGGGGACCTAGATGGCATCTGCTGCAGTTCCGGATGTTTTGGACTTCAGGACCAGATTGCGCTCCCTTATTATTTAGATAGGTAGTCTTCATGCCCCCAATTGTTTAAGTCTGTAAAATGATGGTTGCCATGGGTGTCCAAGGCTTTGCAAATTCCCCAAGTTTCACCATGGCTGCGTTCCTCTTTGGTCTGTTGCTGAGACCTAAATAAAGGTTTTTTTGATTTGAAATAATCATTGACTATTGTGTTTTACTTTTCTACAATGACAGTTTTTCTTTGAGTAGGCAGGTACATTTCACTAATCCTAGAATTAACAAGGGGCACCAACAACCAACAAACTCCTAGTAAATGTAAGCAAGAAATACAAATGTTAATAATGTGGTTTTGCTAAGTTGAGACATACAAACCCCCTCCAAAAAAAAAAAAAAATCTCCTTCAAATATGTATTCCCCCAAAAAAAAAAAATCTGGGTAAAAAAATAAGAAAGATTGTATTACGATCTGAGTAAAAATAAACATGTAGTGTATAAATGCTGCAAAGTAATAAAAAAGTAAGTTTGTGAGAAGTGCGGGTGAATAGGAGCAGCTAAAAGATGTCATTCTTGTTGCATTGTAAAGAAAAAGAGAATGCGCTGCATTAAAGACATTTTAACATTGCAGCGTGACGAATGTGCTGTGTCGATTAGGAAAGGTAGTTTTACCTGACCGAGCGCTTCCGTCACAGAATTTCTTCTGAGCATGCGTAGCACTTTGTCCGTCGGACAAGCGTACACACGCTCGGATTTGGTGTGATCGGACCGGGTTGACGGGAAATCTTTCCAGCAGGAGATAAGACTTTGTCCGACGGACAAACCGACGAACACTGTCCGATGGTGCATACACACGGTCTGATTTTTCAACAACCTTGTCCGATCGGACCAAATTGATGAAAAAGTCCGACCGTGTGTATGGGGCTTTAGAAATAATAAGTTTCAATGTCTAAGCTGTTGCTTTTTGCATTGTTCTATCACATAAGCCATCTTATGTTGGCTCTAACAGAGCACACACTGTGCAAAAGCTTAAGGTGTAGTGAGCAGAGATCAAACCTTCAAGCCAAATCCTTAAATCCTTCTCATGCTATCTCCACTTGGCTGTTATGTCCAAAGGATCAGTAAAGATACTGTTGCGAATCCTGGTGAGAATTACATAGGAGGCCTAGACAGAATGCTGTGGGTTAAATAGCAGAACATTTTACTCCACAACTGTCGAAGAATGTTTGCGAAACTTAGACCGCTTTTTAATTGGTTCTGTTATCAGTATTCCAGAAATGAGGGCAGAAATACATTTCTTTAATGAAACATGGAACAGACTAGTGCTAAAAAAATAAATAACTACAAAAGGCGGTTTGGACTAAATACAAGAACCATCATAATGCTTGATTACTGTCCAAAATGTGTTATTGTTTTTATGTAAGCCTGGTTTATATTTCAATAAAAAGTGGATTTTATTGTGCCCATACTTCTGGAGGGCTGACATTTTTTGGCACTTGCACCTAACTTGTGTTAAAGAAGTCATGCACACAGTCAGGGACTTCATTGTTCAAGCATGTTGATCCAGCAGTGAACATTTAATATTTATTTATTTATTTATTTTATACAGGTACTTATTAACAGTAAAATGGCAAGGACGGATCACATAGGCCCCATAAAGGATGAAGAAGGGAAGGTGGTTACAGATGACAAATAGAAGGCAACTGTGCTAAATGCTTTCTTCTCTTCAGTCTTTACAATGAGGGGTATACCGACCACGACAGTATTGTTAGCAACACACCACAGGATCTACAGAGGCCGGAGTCTGGAAAGGATTAGAGAAGCTTAACATAAATAAATCACCAGCACCAGATGGTTTATACCCGGGAGTCAGCATACTGACAGGATTGGTACCAGCTGATTGGCGAAAATCCCACATGGTACCAATATTCAAAAAAGGGCAGAGATCCATTCATTATAGGCCTGTCAGTGTAACGTCGGTAGTTTGTAAACTATTTGAGGGGATAAGGGACCATATTCATGAATTTGCTAATAAAAACAGTATCGTTAGCAGTAATCAGCATGGGTTTACTGAATGTCGCTCCTGCCAAACCAACCTACTAACCTTCTATGAGGAAGTTTGCTGCAATCTGGACAAAGGAAGGCCGGTGGATGTGGTGTGTCTAGATTTTGCAAAATCATTTGATACAGTCCCCCACAAATGCTTAATCTACAAGCTGAGGTCTGTAGGCATGGACCATAGGGTAAGTACCTGGATAGAAAACTGGCTACGGGGGCGTGTCCAAAGAGTTGTGATAAATAACATATACTCAGAATGGTCTAGAGTGGTTAGTGGGGTACCCCAAGGCTCTGTCCTGGGACCCATTTTGTTTAATTTATTTATAAATGTAGAGAGTGGGATAAATTGTTTGATCTCAGTGATTGCTGACAACACTAAAGTATGCAGAGCAATAACAACACAGCAGGATATAGAAACTTTACAAGAGGACCTGAATAAATTATTGGAATGGGCTACTGCATAGCAAATGAAGTTTAACATTGATAAATGCAAGAGTAAACGCAAGTTACTCTTGAGGGGAAGAACCCCTAGGGGCTTCCAGGATGGAAAAGGATCTGGGGGTCCTACTAGAGGACAGACTGACAGACAGAAGCGAAACTAAGTAATATGGGGACTGGAGGACCCCAATTATAAACTACTACAAGCGCTAAATTTGTTCTCCCTGGAGAAGAGATGCTTGAAAGGAGATTTGATAGCGGTATACGAATATCTCAACGGTGATCCCAGCGTAAGTATGACATTTTTCAGTCCCAGGGAGTGTAAAAGGGCACGGGGCCACACGATGAGACTGGAAGAGAATCGGTTTAGCTGCATGGGGGTTTTTCACTGTCAGGGTGGTAAGGATGTGGAACTCTCTTCCACAATCGGTGGTGTCGGCAAGAAGTATGTATAGTTTTAAAAGACTCTTGGATGTACATCTTAGCTAAAACAATATAGGGGGATATGGGAAATAATTTTTCTACACACACACCTACACAGGTTGAACTAGATGAACTGTTGTCTTAATTCAACCTTACTAACTATGTAATACAAGCTATGCACATAGTTAGGGACTTCATGCTTCAAACACGTTGATCCAGCAGTGAACATTCAATATTTATGTTTTTATTTATTTTATACAGGTACTTAAATAGTTCTGTCAATTTACACAGTGCTTTACATATTCATTATCCATTCACATCAGTACCTGCTCTAAAAGAGCTTACCATCTAAGATCCCTAACTCACATTGATACTTACACATACTAGGGCCAATTTAGACAGAATCAAATTAACCTACCAGCATGTCTTTGGGATGTGTGAGGAAGCCACAGTACCCAGAAGAAACCTACGCAATCACAGGGAGAACATGCAAACCCATTGCAGGTAGTGCTGTGGTTGGGATTCAAACCAACAACCTTAGTGCTGTTAGGCGGAAGTGCTAACTACTTAGACACTGTATTGCCTCAATATTTAAAATATTTAAAGTTTAACTTATTTAATAAAATATTGCACAGTACAGTAACACATATAATTTCAGTTTCCTACTGTCCTATCAATGAAAGCTAATTTTGTGTCAGTTGCTGTGGATTATTTCACTTTATACATCATCATTTCTCTTTTCAACAACTTGTTGAATAGATTGGAAAGTGATAAATTTATAGCAAACAATGTAATAACTGCAAAAAAAATAAAAAATAAAACATTTTATCAATGTCTCACTTTGTTGTATCTACATGTACTATGTGCTTCTAAGGTCAATCGCCAAGCATTAGCTGTTAGTAGTGTGCAGGGCAGTAGCTTTGTTTCTGTCCTCTGGCTGTGTCTGTTTATATTGATTTTTTATGTCTATGTATAATAAAGAAAAAGAAAAAAGAAAATCTGGGAACCTGATAAAGTCCATGGAACAATTCTCCAGGACCTCCCCGAGGAGCTGAGACAGTGCGGCTATACCACTGACCCCCCTCCTCTTGTCAAGCCCATCCTGAACAGCAAACAACGTCAGAAGCGTCTTACTTGGGCTAAAGAAAAGCAGACCTGGTCTGTTGCTCAGTGGTACAAAGTCCTCTTTTCTGATGAGAGCAAATTTTGCATCTCAAAAGCACCAAAACCTGTTTCAATGACCATGGGATTACTGTGCTTGATTGGCCAGCAAACTCGCCTGACCTGAACCCCATAGAGAATCTATGGGGCATTGCCAAGAGAAAGATGAGAGAAATGAGACCAAACAATACAGAAGAGCTAAAGGCCGCTATTGAAGCATCCTGGTCTTCCATAACACCTCAGCAGTGCCACAGGCTGATAGCTTCCATGCCACGCCGCATTGAGGCAGTAATTGCTGCAAAAGGGGCCCAAACCAAGTACTGAGAACATATACATGCTTATACTTTTCAGAGGTCCAATATTGTTCTATATACAATCCTTGCTTTGTTGATTGCATGTAATATTCTTATTTTCTGAGATTGTGGATTTGGGGTTTTCATGAGCTGTAAGCCATAATCATCACAATTATGACAAATCACGGCTTGAACTATCTTGCTTTGCATGTAATGAGTCTATCTCATATATTAGTTTCATCTTTTAAGTTGCATTAGTGAAATAAATAAACTTTTGCGCGATATTCAAATTTTTCGAGTATCAGCTGTAGTACTACACACAATTTACCCATATCTCAAAATCAAAAAGTGATATATAAATACCTATATACCTCACAAGCACTGGTAATGTATTCAAGGGACACCAATTAGTTATACATTTGTCCCCCGGCCCCGGGGTTATACCAATCAAGGATATTCTTACTAACCTAATGATAATAAACTAAAGTAGTAGTATATAAACATATCTTCCACAAGAGAGAAATAAAATAAACAGATAAGTATCAGTCATATACAAACATGAAGAACCTGGGAGGAGGATATCTCCAATGTCTAACCTAGCCAATATATGGCCAGATCTAATGGGGGTGATAATGGCACACTGCTCATAAAAAAAATATTATTAAGTAAATAATCTATGTACATGTTAGTATTTAAAAAAATTCGGGTAGAATGGGGGCTAGCTAGAGAAGGACTAGTATAGAAGAGCATGCAAAACATGTTCCCAGCACAACTTTTTCTTCATGAATAAAATTTCTTTATCTGTGCATAGTGTTAGTTACAAATCAAATGCAACATTTCGGAGCATTGCATATAGTTAGATAGTTACATAATAGTACAACATAGTACATCCATCCAGTTCAACCCATGTGGGTGTGTGTTTGTGTAGATAGTAATTTCCCATATCCCTGTATATTGCCTTGCCCTAATGAAGAGACTGCTTTAAACTTTACTCATGAAGAAAAAGATGTGCTGGCAACAAATTTACATTTTATTTAACATGGCGCCATCCATCAGTTATTACAACACACTGCATGCAAGGTCGAATGTTACTATGGTGCACAATGTAGATTTCTAGAAGAGTATCTTTAGGTAAAATCTTTTTTTCTTTTTTACTTTTAGGGATTGACCACTCAATTTGTACTGGTGACCAGTGATGTAAGTAACTGAGTTAAAATAAACTGAGTTACGTAACTCAGTTACTTTAGAGGGTAACTAGTAATCTAACTAATTACTTTTCCCCTCATGGTAACTCAGTTACCATTACTTTGGCTAAGTTACCCCAATTACATCTACCGCCACTAGATGGCAGTAGTGTAATTCCGGTGTACTGCCGAAAAAGTTCCCCCGCCGGATAAGGACCCCCTGTACTGCGCAGGCGCAGGGCTTGCGCAGTACGAAGGACTACGGAGCTTCCCGAAAATTGCCGAACCTAAACAGCTCTGAGTGAACTCTACACCGCGCAGGTGCAGTTAACATGTAATTGTACGAGGCGATGCCGCACGCTCCCGATGCTCGTGCTACTCTGCAAGGGGCGTCTATCATGTAACTAAGGGGCGGGTCTAGTATTACTGTAACCAAGGGGCGCATTTATTATTATTGTTATATATCGAGCTCTGCCCATTAATTTAACATTCGCCCTCTTCTGTAGCCATCCGCCCCTTACACGATATAATAATAATAGACCCGCCCCTTGCTTACACGCTATAACAGATCTGCCCCTTGGTTAGAGTAATAATAGAGCAGCCCCTTGGTTACACGATATATAACAATAATAATAAATGCGCCCCTTGGTTACAGTAATACTAGACCCGCCCCTTGGTTACACGTATAGAATATTAAAAAAAAAAAGTCACAGTTACTTTGCTGAGTAACTAATTACTTTTCCAATGTAGTAACTGAGTTACTATCTCAATTACTTTTTGGGAGAAGTAATTTGTAACGTAACTAATTACTTTTTTAAAGTAAGATGACCAACACTGCTGGTGACCATTGTCAGCAAGAAAGAACATTATGGGAAATCCATCATTTTAGAGCTGTCCCCAGAACAAGAAATAAGGGGAAACCATTCAAAGGATATACCTGTTCCAGTGACAGATTTTCTCCACATTCTCCACGTTCATGTTGCATATTGGGGATAGGGAGTGAAGGGAAATTTCCCTAATGGGAAATAACAAAAAAAAAAAAAACTGGCAGCTGTTTTAATCCTTACTTTTCCAATACAGAACAAAAAATGTCTACAAATGCACTTTACCGATACTATAAGAGAGCTGGCCAGCCTGTATGTGTTCAGCAAATTACATGAACCAAGAATTCCTGTTTTTACTAGAAAAAAAAAAGTGTATTTAGCAGTGTTCAGAGTGTTAATTGAGAATACAAGGCAATTTAGCAACATCATATAAGACATGCTTTCTCAGTAATGCACCTATTGTGTCTACAAACAGAGAAACAGCACTATAGATAAATTATGAAGTTCTTATAAGTCCTTTAACACACTCCCTTGCTTACCATGTTGTAATCCTCTTGTGTAATGGGAATGGTCGGAAACATGCCAGCTACAGTAAATGTCATTACAAGAGCCAGGATTCTGAGTGCTATAATGACCCATGTCTTTTAAGAATAGGTGTGTTTACTTGTGTCTAAATTCCTGAGATCAGGTGTGGCCAGAGGAACATCAGTGTACTTATGCTATAGCAACATTTTTGGAAGCGGCCCACATTAACGAATGGAATATGTATCTATGGGCAAAATGGGAGCATGTTTATTTGTGTTTGGTTAGGAAAAACTCATAACAACTAAGCACACCAGTATAAATCTCAAATTAATTAGATATACAATTAGTCAGCAAAGTTCTAATGCTGGAAAAACAAACATATCTGGCCTTCCCATGAAGGAAAATACATTCTAATCTTTACAAAGTACAGCATGTCCCTGAAGCAACAAGGAAAAGTATTTTATATTCTTACACTACTTCATGTATAAAGTCTAGCCAAAGATAAGCAAAGAATTGTAAAAGCAGCATACTTTTTGCTATTCCTTATAATACATCCAGACAAGCATCTTTTGATATATACCGTATTTATCGGCGTATAACAGGCACTCCAAGTTTAGGAGGGAATTTTAAGGAAAAAAACTTTTAGGAGGGAAGTTTAAGGAAAAAAATTACATTTAAATGCCCATCAATGCAGCCTTATCAGTGTCCATCTGCAGCCTTGTCCATCATTGCAGCCTTGTCCAGTGTCCATCTGCAGCCTTGCCCAGTGCCTTTGCAGCCTTGCCCAGTGCCTTTGCAGCCTTGCCCAGTGCCTTTGCAGCATTGCCCAGTGCCTTTGCAGCCTTGCCAGTCTCTTTGCAGCATTGCCCAGCCGCTGATTATTTAAAATCGGCGCTGATCTCCGCTGACTTTGAGCGGAAAGGAGCGAGCCCCAGCAAGATACACAAAGACGAGTGTACTCAGCTAGACTCGGCTCCTCTCGCAGGCTTGCCCATCTCCACTGATTGCGAGAGGAGAGGAGCGAGTGGCGCTGACATACACAAAGCCGAGTGTACTCGGCTAGAGTTGGCTCCTCTCGCAGTCCCGCCCCTGACTGTGAGCAGAGCCGAGCCTAGCCGAGTACACTCAGCTATGTGTATATCGCTGTCGCTCACTCCCCTCACAATCAGCGGAGATCGGCAGGGATCGGTGTATAACACGCACCCACGATTTTAAGGGGGAAAAAGTGCGTGTTATACAACGATAAGTCCGGTATGTATTTGTGGTATTTTCATATACATTTTCTCTTAAAAATGCCAAAGAAATCATAAATTCTGCCAGAGTATGTAAACTTATGAGCACAACTGTATATATATATATATATATATATATATATATATATATATATATATATATATATTCTGTCTATGGCAGATAGTTGAAATCAAATCAGTAGGGAAGAACACCCTTCTGTTTTGTTTTTCAGTTTTGTTTCACTGTATCAGTTGTAATATATTGGAACATATCCCAATAGTTGTTAGTAGAAGGTATAAAAATCACTTGCAGAAAAAAAGCTGAGAATGTGTCTAAATCACATCAGTATATCAGAATATTGAAGACAAGGAGGGAAAAATAAGAAGTACTGCGCTGTCAATTACACTTCTAGTGCTGCCCCACAACACTGCACGAGTGTCACATGGAGTGGCTGAGAAGATTAACAAGAATTTAGTTTTAATTTAAATGAATGATAATAACATTAAACAATCACTACATACAGTATATGAGTTTTTTTTTTAAATAAAGAATGTTATAGATATTTCAATCTTAGATTTTAATAGATAAAATTTCATTTTTTTCAGCACATAGTCACATGACTGTTGCAGCTCTGCAGCTGTGAGTGTCATGTGAGGAGGTTAGCTGGGAGTGGGGTTTAGAATAGCAAATATGGGGTTTGAAAATGGAACTTGCGCAGACAGAGTGGCAACACAGAAGATTGTGGATTGGCTAGCATAGTGTTGCCACTCTGAGCAAGGAACTAATGCGGCGTACACACGATCGGAATTTCCGATGGAACACAGTCCGATGGGAGCTTTTCATCGGATTTACCGACCGTGTGTATGCCCAACGGTCTTTTTCTGTCGGAATTTCCGACGGACTTTGAATTGAGAACCTTTTCTCAATTTTTTTTTTCTCAATTTTTCTGACGGAAAACCTTTCTATCGGATTTTCCGCTCATGTGTAGGCAATTCCAACACGCCAAAAATCACGCATGCTCAGAATCCACTACGAGACGGAACCGCTCGGTCTGGTAAAACTAGCGTTCGTAATGGAGCTAGCAGATTCTTCACACTGGAATTTTTTTAATTCTTCAATGCGCCGCTCATTCTCTTCTTTATAATGCTAGAAGAATGAAGTTGTTTTGCTGCTCATATTCACACAGAGTTTTTACAAACGTATTTCTTTATTATTTCTAGGTCTCTCCAGAATAATATTTATATTAGAATTTAAGCCAGATCTGCATAAAATATATATAATTTTTTTTAAAGTGTTTGTTTTTTTTTAAATAAGAATATTTGTATTATTGTATTATTTTCTTGTGCTCTCCTTTTTTTTTTTTATGTTATGTTTCCACAACACCATTATTATGTATTATTTGTAAACCTGTTTGTTGTTGGTGTCCCTTGTTAATTTTGACATTGTATTTTTGAAATGTACCTGCCTACTCCCCCAAAATAAATTGATTTGCTATTTGTATTAAAACACATAGGCAAGTATTTTCTGAAAACAAAATAAAAATGTATTTCACATCATAATTACAAAATAAAGATAAAGGCAACGCAGGAGAAATTGCTTCAATTTGTGCAGCCTTTGGCCCCCAAGGCAGACATCAAAAAAATTGGTAGCTTGAAAAGTCCATAGAAAAAGGAGTACAATGAGGTCCAGGAGTCCCAGAGAACCGGAGCAGCAGCAGATGGTATATGTACCCAGTCTGTGGTCCTACAACAGGCTGTGGGTTCTTTGAGACGTGAAGGCAGGGGATCACTTCCTGGTCTTCCGTAGAGCCTTCCCTGCAGCCTTCCCTGCAGCCTTCCCTGGAGGCTGTGACTCTGGAGGTGGCATTGTGGCAGGAGGAGGAGGAGGAGGATGGGGGAGAGAACATAGATGTTGGTTGTCAGACATTTCCCCACTCAACCCCTTGTGGATAGTATCAAAAATATAGATGCCATAGGCCTCTGTAGCATCAAGGGGGGATCTGAGGGACTCATTAGCCTCCCTGATCAGGGCCAGTGCTGCCTCCTCTGCTTTCATGCCCTTCCTCTGTCGTTTGTAGGGAAGGATGAGGGGAGGCACCTGCGATTGGGTATTACTGGGCCCTGCCACCTCCTGGGTGACACTTCCCCCTGCCTCCTCCTGTGTGCCACTAGCCAGAGCCTCGTCCTGGCTGAGGTCATCCTCTGTATGAAAAAGGGACATCGTTTTAGTTTTTGGTTCATCAAACACACACAATTTTCAGCTCATGAATGTTGCAAATTTAATGTTAATAAATAGAAAAGACTATCATTGTGAGCCCAGCATTTTTCCTTCCTGTCCTAATCTTTTTTGGCCACTTCTGTCTATAAATATGTGAAACACTTTTTGTTACTTCATTCATTTATTAGCAATAATAACATCTACTTACCAACAATATTTTTTTTTGCACAGATAAATTATGTATAAAAAACCTATACCTGGCTCCATCTGGGCTCCTCAATCTCCTCCTGTATGGAAGGCCCAGGTTGGTCCACAGATGCCTCAGCTTGGGTAGAGGGAAGGCTGGATGGAAGGCTGGTTGGAAGGCTGGAGGGAAGGGGTGCCGGAAGAGTAGAAAGGGATTCCCTGCCCTCCATCTGGTCATCTATAAACCTCATCCTGCTGTAGTACCACAGACTGGGTACATACACCTTATCTGCTGCTACTCCGGACCTCAGGGACTTCTGGACCTTCTGGTACTCCTTCTTATAGGTGCTTCTCAAGCTACCAATTTTTGCCTCAACAAATTTGATGTCTGCATCGGGGACCCGGGTCTTCACAAATTGAAGCAATTTCTCCAGCGTTGCCCTCCTAGCTGGTTTATTGTGGTACAAGGGGTTTTTCACCTCCCACAGATTTCTCATTTCATGGTATTTATCAATGAATTCCCCAAGGAATTTGGGGTCCTTAAATGGCAGCATTTTCTCTGCAAGACCAAACAAAATACAAAAATAAAAATCTCAGGATAATCTTTTAACACAATATAGGCATCAATCTAGATTCAGTATAGGCCGCACATGACTCCAAAAAGTTTAAAATCTTACCTTCGTTATAATGTTCGTCATTGTTCGACGTTCTTCGTGGCGTCCGTTCCTCCTTCCTGTGCACACAGAACGTAGTTACTACACACACGTGTTTGAAGCTTTATATACACTGCGCATGCGTGAATCTCCACCCGCGTCGCCCTCCCCTGACGTTCTTTCTAGAATATTCGCCGCCCAGTCTCTTTTGTTGCAGTGGGAGCGGAACATGGCGGAGACACAGCAGGTGCATAAAAGCAGTAACGAGGAGGAGGATAGCCCGGAGCCTGAAACGTCACGATCGAGGAGGAGATTTAAGGCCTCAAATATGGCCTTTGTGGAGATGTTGGAGATGGTGGACATCTTGAGGAGCAACGACTATGACGGGAATTATGGTCCGTACCCCAACCCAAATATGAGAAAGGCCAAGATCATGAATAAAGTTGTGAAGAGTCTGTACAGTAATTTTGGGGTACGACGAACGAAGGATCAACTGAGGAAACGATGGTCGGACCTCAAATTAAGGGAGCACGATCAGTACAGGAAGATCAAGAAAGTTCTTCGAAAAAGTAAGTATATTATGTCGCGTGTACCTATTATTATTAATATTGCATGCTGCGCCATGTGTTTTCCCCTAATAAGGTCTTGTACAGTCCAAAATGGCTACTTTCATGGTCATACGCAGTAATCGTTCGTTGTAAACCTCGTTCGTTATCCAAAATACGATGTTTTCACAGATAAATGATTAAATACTTTAGGGCCTTCAATTTTTAACATTTATCCAAAAGAGTTTTTAGGACATTGTTGTCTAGATGTGTTTGAACCTAGAAGGAATATCAATCTTCATTCAGTGTAATGTATGTAGAGGACACTCTGCAGCTGTTTACACATCTGGACTCAGGTGCACATTTTAGGGTGTCAAACACAGGTACTCCAGTGGATACTTTGGGGTGTCTCCAGGTGGGAAAATTATCCAAAAAAGGTAAGTATTCCAGCCTGAGGGATTAAGGGAATAAATCATGTGTTCAGCTTGGAATTTTGCCCAAACAGACAATTGTCCCCCACTTCCAAGCAATGTTTATCATTCATATTTGTTGGCTCAAATATCTGTGTGCTAAGTATACCTTTTGTTTTATTCTCATAGGGGAGCAAAGAATCAGGAAATATCATGTCCCCAGGGACCGCCCATCTCCAGAACAAAGGGAACAGAGGTCACCACCAGAATATGAGGATGTGGAGGAAGGAGAAGTGGTCGAGATTGAGACCACAACAGGTGGGTGTCTGACACCCCAGATTCAGGTAATCAGACATGTATGCCTGCCTATTTATAATACATGGTGTGTTTTTTTTATTTTTAGGTGTACAGGTTGTGGAAGAACAGTCACAGTCACATCATTTCACCAGTGACAGTGCCAAAAGGCTAATCCAGGACATCATGTATTGTAGTCAGGATTTAGAAATGATTCGCAAAAAAACTAGGGATATTGAAGTTAAACTTAAAAACATGATTGATGTCCTTGGAAGAATCAAATTTTTCCCAAAATGTCCAACCTTTTATTTTTGCTGTTTAAAAGTTTACAACATTTTCAAAAGCCTAATTTTGAAGATGCACACAGTATGTCAACATGTGCTATCTGCCATCAGGGGATATCAATGTACGCGTTTTGTGCCTGCAACCCCTTCCTCAAAACTCAAGTCGGTGAGAGGAAGGGGTTGCACCCCCAAAACATATACATTGATCCCCCATGATGGGAGATAGCACATGTTGACATTAGGCATGGGATCAGGATGTCAATCCCCAGTTTGCCAGAAAATTCGTGTGCATCTTCAAAATTAGGCTTTTACAGGGGTGACTGCACCCCATCTGATGAAGGCAAGATCCACACATTTTGGACAATGTAATGTGTGATCTTGGCTTCAAAAGTTTTGCTACGTAGAACTTTATTATGCACCAGAGTTGTGTATTTTATTTTTGGAAACATGGCTGTTTATGTAACGTAACCCCAATTTTTGGGGGTGAAAATGCAAAACTTGTTATTTTTGTAAAAAAAAAAAAAAAAAAAAACATGTGAATGTGTACGGAGTAAAAAAAATATTTTTTGCTCAACAATGTGTGCCTTCTTCTTTCAATGATCAATACCATTTCTTTGTGTTTAAATTGGTGTTTACAGTGACAATGGGTGTTTAGATAATAATGTACAAACCACTTGGCACTACAAGTGCACTAGGAGACCCAAAAAAGAAACACAAGCAGGAAATTCAAAGCAAGATTTTTTAAGCTAAAAAAAGGTAAAATTTATTGAATCACTGCTGGCAAAGCAATGGCCCCCCTCCCCGAAAAATAGTCTGAATAATTTTGCCGCACTTCACGGGCGCTTTGGGGGGGCAAGCCAGGACAGGCCGCTTCCAGGGACGTGAGAGATTGTAGCCCAGCGTCAGGCCCAAGTGTTACCACATAATTTGGGTTTGTCCGTTTGAAAAAATTGTGCAAAATGCAACATGCTACCACTATGGTATTCAGTTTATATTCCGCCATATTTATGGCCGTTTGGAACAGGCGGAACCGGCTGGCCAGAATACCAAACGCATTCTCCACGACTCTTCTGGCTCTGGCCAGCCGGTAATTAAATACCCTCTTCTCCGGGGTGAGGGTCCTCTGGGGGAACGGTCGCATCAAATGGTTAGCCAAACCAAACGCCTCGTCTGCCACGAAGACAAACGGGAGTCCCTCGACATTCTTCTCCGGGGGTGGCAATCCCAAGCCACCACTCTCGAGACGTCGGTAGAACTCCGTCCGGCAAAAGACTCCTCCATCCGACATCCGACCATTCCTCCCCACGTCCACATATAGGAACTCATAGGTCGCCGACACCACCGCCATCAACACGATACTATTGAACCCCTTATAGTTGAAATAGTATGACCCCGAATGGGGTGGTGGGACGATGTGGACGTGCTTCCCATCGATTGCCCCTCCGCAGTTAGGGAAATCCCACCGCTGGGCAAACTGGGAGGCCACAGTCTGCCATTCCTGTGGCGTGGAAGGAAACTGTGGAGTCAAACAAGAAAAATATAATTAGTACATTTGATAATAAACATTACAAGCAGATTCTACACAAACATTGTTGGCAAACATCAGTATAACATTTCTTGTAGTATTTAAAGGCTAAAATATAAGGTCCACTTATCAGATTCCTCCCCCCCCCTCTGATGGCCCCTTGTAAATATTTTAGGGGGGGAGGTATGTTTTGGACAGGTAACCACCCTCTCCACTACGTAATGGAGTAACAAAGTAATGTGTGATAGTTTGGCCAGCCCCTCCTTCATTACACTATTGGCAGCCCACTGGACAGGTAAAAAAAAAAAAAAAAAAGGAAAATGGAAGCACATTTTTGGATTCTGCTATTACCTATCACAATAATAATAGGAGGAGAAGAATTAAAACAGTAGCATTTGAAAGTATTGAGGCAGGCCCTTGCACTACATGCTTTAAAAAATTCATCCATAAATATGACCACTATAGAGGTAGGTATAATGTGTATTGGGTTTGGCAAAGTCAGCAGATAGAGGATTGGTATCAGCTGACTGAGCAGTTGGGGGAGGGGGGGGGTCAAAAAAGATTTGGGGCACCACAAAACAAAGCCTCAGGCACTCTGAAGGAATTTAAGGACAACTATAACATTTGTACACATTTTAGGGGGTGTTTAGGGTAAAGCATTACAATGGAGCTGACAAAATACATTGTAAAGTGACTAGACTATAGGTATATATGGGCCCCAGATAGCATGCTGGGGGGGTTAGTGAAGGCAAATATGCATGAAGGACAAAAAAGGAGCATACAAAAATCCAACATGCATGAGGACAAAGGGGCACAGCATATTACAGCATATTACAGCATATTACAGCATATTGAAATCCTGGTAATTAGGGAACGAGGAGAGAAATACAATACATTAGCAAACAGTAAATACATAGAATGTGATGTTAAAGAATACAACTTACCCTCATATAGTCCTTCTGCAGGACCTGGATGATGGCAGAACAGGTCTCTGGAATAATGATCCCCAGAGCCTGGGGGGAGATGCCTGTCGAGAACTTGAGGTCCTGAAGGCTTCTCCCTGTCGCAAAGTACCTCAGCATGGCAACTAACCTCTGCTCCGCAGTGATGGCTTGCCGCATGCAGGTATCCTGCCTGGTAATATAAGGGGACAGCAAAGCCAACAGACGGTGAAAAACGGGGTCCGTCATCCTGAGATAATTCCTGAAATCATCAGGGTTATTCTCACGGATCTCACGAAGCAGAGGCATGTGCGAGAATTGGTCACGCTGGAGCAACCAATTCTTGGTCCACGAACTCCTCCTCGCCCTGTTCATGGACCGGGCTTGTGTCAAAGTAAGAACCCCAACACCAAGCCCCCGCACAGCACGAACTCTACGACGAGTACATACACGTAACATCGCTTCTAAACGGTCGGCTGATCAGAACGGACTAAAGAAAGCACTGATAAACAGCAAGGCCTGAAAGAACGAAATGCAAATCAAGCAATGAGCGGACAATAAGCACTGAGAATCAAAGCGTACTATATATAAATATATAGGCTGCAAAGACAAACAAATGCGAACTGACTACACGCACTGATAAGCAAATACGCACCGACAAGCACAAACTGTAGAGCAGGAACGATCTGAAGCACAAGTCTGAAAAAACACGAATCGTCTATAGCGAAACTCCTACTAACACGCGGTAAACACGAGATCAGCAGAAGGAGCCCAACGGGTGCCGGACATGGTACTGAACTTTCCTTTTATGGTCTCGTCGTACGTGGTGGACGTCACCGCGTTCTTGGCGGTCGGAATTTGGTGTGATCGTGTGTAGGCAACACAGCTTGAAGCGGAATTCCGTCGGAAAAAACCGTCGGAAAAAACACACAGTTTTTTTCCGACGAGAATTCCGATCGTGTGTACGGACCTAAAGTCCGTGCGAGCTTTAGAACTCTATTAGTTATAATGGATGCGAACGCTCGAAATTAAAAGTGCTAATTTTAAAGGCTAATATGCATGTTAATGTCATAAAAAGTGTTTGGGGACCTGGGTCCTGCCCCAGGGGACATGTATCAATGCAAAAAATGTTTTTAAAAACGGCCGTTTTTTCAGGAGCAGTGATTTTAATAATGCTTAAATTGAAACAATAAAAGTGTAATATTCCTTTAAATTTCGTACCTGGGGGGTGTCTATAGTATGCATGTAAAGGGGCGCATGTTTCCCGTGTTTAGAACTGTCTCTGCAAATAGTGTCATTTTTGCAAGTAAAAAAGCTATTTAAAATCACTCGCGGCTAATGTGTATTGTCGGCTCCCGTAATACAGAGAACAGTCATTCATTGAAACTGAAAGTCATTGATAAAAAAAAAAGTCATTTATAAAAAAAAAAAAAAATGAAAAAAAAAAAGCGTAGGGGTCCCCCCAAATTCAATAACCAGGCCCTTCAGGTCTGGGATGGATATTAAGGGGAACCCCAGCCAAAAAAAAAAAAAAAAAATGGCGTAGGGCCCCCCTCAAAATCCATACCAGACCCTTGAGGTCTGGGATGGATTTTAAGGGGAACCCTAGCCAAAAAAAATGGCGTGGGGTCCCCCTCAAAATCCATACCAGACCCTTATCCGAGCACGCAACCTGGCAGGCCGCAGGAAAAGAGGGGGGGACGAGAGCGGCCCCCCCTCCCGCCTGAACCGTACCAGGCCACATGCCCTCAACATTGGGAGGATGCTTTCGGGGTCTAAGACCCCAAAAGCACCTTGTCCCCATGTTGATGAGGACAAGGGCTTCATCCCCACAACCGTGCCCGGTGGTTGTGGGGGTCTGCGGGCGGGGGGCTTATCGGAATCTGGAAGCCCCCTTTAACAAGGGGACCCCCAGATCCCGGCCCCCCCCTGTGTGAAATGGTAAGGGGGTACAAAATTACCCCTACCATTTCACCAAAAAAGTGTGAAAAATGGTAAAAATGACAGGAGACGGTCTTTGACAATTCCTTTATTAAAATCTTCTTTCTTCTTTCTTCATCCTTCGGTTTCTTCATCTTCTCCTTCCGTCATCTTCTTCCATCTTCTTCCATCTTCTTCTTCCTCCGATCCGCTTCTTCTTGCGCTGGTCTTCTCGTCCTTCTCGTCCGGCATCTTCTTCCGTCGGCGTCTGCGTCGGTGTCGGTGTCTCTTCTTGGGCCGCTCCGCGCAATGGGAGAGCCTCTGTGCCGCTGTGTGAGGCTCCGCTCCGTCTGACAGGTCTTTTATAACGGAGGGCACCTGGTGACCCCGCCCCCCTCTGACGTCATGGGGAAAGCCATAGGGAATTCCCCATGACGTCCCTGTGTGTCAGAGGGGGCGGGGTCACCAGGTGCCCTCCATTATAAAAGACCTGTCAGACGGAGCGGAGCCTCACACAGCGGGAGCCTCCCATTGCGCGGAGCGGCCCAAGAAGAGACACCGACGCCGACGGAAGAAGATGCCGGACGAGAAGGACGAGAAGACCAGCGCAAGAAGAAGCGGATCGGAGGAAGAAGAAGATGGAAGGAGATGGAAGAAGATGGCGGAAGGAGAAGATGAAGAAACCGAAGGATGAAGAAAGAAGAAAGAAGATTTTAATAAAGGAATTGTCAAAGACCGTCTCCTGTCATTTTTACCATTTTTCACACTTTTTTGGTGAAATGGTAGGCGTACTTTTGTACCCCCTTACCATTTCACACAGGGGGGGCGGGATCTGGGGGTCCCCTTGTTAAAGGGGGCTTCCAGATTCCGATAAGCCCCCCGCCCACAGACCCCCACAACCACGGGGCACGGTTGTGGGGAAGAGGCCCTTGTCCTCATCAACATGGGGACAAGGTGCTTTAGGGGTCTTAGACCCCCAAAGCATCCTCCCAATGTTGAGGGCATGTGGCCTGGTACGGTTCAGACGAGAGCGGCCCCCCCTCTTTTCCTGCGGCCTGCCAGGTTGCGTGCTCGGATAAGGGTCTGGTATGGATTTTGAGGGGGACCCCACGCCATTTTTTTGGGCTAGGGTTCCCCTTAAAATCCATACCAGACCTCAAGGGTCTGGTATGGATTTTGAGGGGGACCCTACGCCATTTTTTTTTTTGGCTGGGGTTCCCCTTAATATCCATCCCAGACCTGAAGGGCCTGGTTATTGAATTTGGGGGGACCCCCACGCTTTTTTTTTTTGTTTTTTATTAATGAATGACAGTTCTCTGTGTTACAGGAGCCATCAATTCATTAGCCGCGAGTGCTTTTAAATAGCTTTTTTCCTGCAAAAATTACACTTTTTTGCAGGGAAAGTTCTAAGCACAGGAAACCTGCCCCCCTTCACAGGCCAACGATTAGAAATCAAAAGGAAGAACTCCGGACAGCCGCACACCGGGAAAATAAAATCCAAAGGGTTTATTTAAAAGCAAAAAGACACCACAATCCAAACACGGCAAAAAGGGGGGTACAGAGCTGATGCGTTTCGCACTGTATTTCAGTGCTTACTCATAGCTATGCTATCCCTTAATAAAAGTATGTGTGTATTTAAAGTGTCTACAGAATAACCTGGAATACAAAAAATGTAACAATATAATGAAATAAAACATAAAATGAAACACAAACATGTGTGACCACTCTAAATGTTTCAACCCAAGAGAACCGGTGACATCTTCACTGAAAATGGACAGTAGGTCTGTGGACGGGTATCACCCCGACTCACATAAGTGAGCAAATAATATGTCAATAAACAGTGTGCTCACAAAAAAACAATGTTGATAATATAAGGCCACTGATGACACTGAAAACAGGTATGATGACACTATGCTCAAATAGATGTAAATATATTTCTTATTTTTCCCTCCTTGTCTTCTAGCTCATGATGCTTTTGAATATGTAAAATAAGAAGTACTGCGCTGTCAATCATGGTTTTAGCACTGCCCTGCAAGACGGCAAGAGCATCACGTGGAGCGCCTGAGAAGATTACCAAGAATTTCGTTTTAATGTAAATGAAGGATAATAACATTACACAATCATTATGTCTATGGTCTTTGTTTAAAAATATTGTTATGATTTATCTGAGGCTCTTATTATCTTCAAAAAAAGGGTGGGCTCAGGGTGCAGAGCACTGCGCCCTGAGCCCACTCAGTTGTGTGACAATAGCAAATTAATATTCACTATTGTCTTACTGATTCTGCTCCTGGCCAAGCAGAAAGCGGGTCCTGAGACCTGATTGGCCAGGGAGTCTTAGGACTGCCTTTCAGTGCCATCAGTGCCTGCTCATCAATGCCACCCATCAGTGCTGCCAATCAGTGACGCCTATCAATGTTGTCTATCAGTGCCCATAAGTGCTGTCTATAAGTGCCCATCAGTGCCACCTATCAGTGCCCATCAGTGCCACTGCTCAGTGCCCTACAGTGCCACCTACCAGTGCTCATTAGTGCTGCATATTAGTGCCTCCTCATCATTGCCATCTCATCAGTAGCCTTCAATGCCATCTCATCAGTGCCCATCAGTGCCGCCTTGTCAGTGCCCATCAGTGCAGCCTATCAGTGCCCATCAGTGCAGCCCCATCAGCGCAGTAAAGAAGAAAAATTACTTATTTGCAAAAAAAATTACGTGCGGTCTCTTTTCATTGCCTGGGCAGGAAGGAGGCAAAAGTGCCCAGTATTGAAGCGGTTAAAGTAATATTAAACCTACAATGTTTTAAACATGTTATACTTACTGTCTCTGTGCAATGATTTTGCACAGAGCAGCCCTGGTCTTCCTCTTCTCGGTTCCCCCGCCGGGACTTTGGGCTCCTCCCCCCTGCAGAGTGCCCTCTTAGCAATATAAAAAGCCTTCTGCCTTTAGAACCCCTTTAAGTTATGTACAGATAGGGCAAGTTTTATATACATTTAAATGTGTGACGTGTGTAAAAAGTACATTATAGTGTGTCTATCTGTACCGTGCTAGGCCATTATAAATCATTTCTTACTGCTTTGCCCTGGAATTTTTCCTATAGTACTATCTATTTTGTTTTCCTTTTCTACTCCTATGTTTTCATATCCAAACCCCACCCAATAGTTCTTTTGGTAAGAATTGAAAGCACGGAATGTATTACATTAACTAATTTCTTCAGGGAGGATAACCAGTAACAAATGAAATTAATGATGAAAAGTGATTTAACAAAAGTGGTTTAACAAAAAAACAGAAGTATTCTAACATTTCAATATAATCAATTTAAACTCTAAAAAAGGGCTAACATGACTTTAGCTGAAAAAATATTTTTAAACATTGTTAAAGCTTAAAGTTTAAACTTAGTAAGTAATCCCTCTACTCAACAATGGCACATTTTTGCCCCTGTTTAAACATAATGCTTCTTCCTTTTGTAACACTGATCTTCCCTGAACACATTTGTAGCTCTTCGCAGTGTGTAAGTGACTGCACACAAAAAGATGTCTGGCAATATACAAAGAGAAGATCAAACTTTGAAAAATAAGCTCTCAGCTTCACCCACCCATTCCATTTTTTGAGGCTGAAGCACTTTGAACTTGGCACATATATCTGCAAAGATAAATAACAAGTATGATATACTTTCCATCTTAAAACCCAGATAAACCAGCTTTGGCGTGTAATATAACAAGGCTAACCCTGAGGCAGTTATATTCTGTTTTTATTCATTTTGTTTAAAAACATATATTTAAAAAGTGTTTCTCCTACATATAAATACCAACTTAATGACTGGAAAAGAAGGTGTCCAACTGCTCCATTGAATTGTTTGTTTTTTTCAAAATGTTTGAATGTTTATACCAAGAATGTTTAAATTGACTTGTTAGCATACTACCTCTTCTGTATATGAGCTTTGCTAACATACTGAAAAAAGATGAAGAGCTGTGTAAGTGTAAGAACATTTGTACTTAAAGTGTATATTACAACATTTTATATCCCTGATATGTGTCTGTTGAACCATGTACTTGTATGATAAAAGCATTCTGTTTGCATCAATTCCTGTGCAATAACTGGTGATCCTGCCAGTCCCCCTGCTTCCATATTTCAAATAACTCAAAGCATGGAAGCACATTCATCCCAAAATGTTCAGTTTGCTTCTTTGCATTCTACTTGGTAGCACAGCCTGCCTATAAGCTAATGGTTAGGCTTTTTCTGATATGCCCCCTGCGCAGCTTTTTACTGAGAAGATTAGTGTACCACTGTTTCTTTGATGAAATGGTCTTCCCTCCGCAGCAAGGATCCGTGCACCTGGGAGACAGTACCAAAGAAATTTCTTTCCAGCAGCTGGATGAGAGTACAGGAGATGGAGCAGCCTTCCTCACTCTTCAGCAGCAGATCCACAGGTCAGGAGTGGACGCGTTCATCCTCCTTCCCCAGCAGCAGTCCAAGATGCAGGAAGGGAAGGAAGCTGTCCTCATTCCCAGCTGCAGTCAGAGATGAAGGGAGATGAGAAAGCCATCCCCCCCAGCAACAGGCCAATGACCAGGGAGAGGAGGTGGTCTTCCTCACTCACCAGTGGCAGATCCACAGTTTTAGATAGAAGGTGAATGTCCTTCCTCCCCAGCGGCAGATCCACAGGCCAGGAGAGGAGGTAGTCATTCTCCCTCCCTAACAGCAGTGTAGGGACTCGGAGTGAAGGAAGTCATCCAGGAGTCCAGGAGATGGAGCAACTGGCTCATCTCCCCAGCGACAGTTCAAGGAACTGGGAGAGGTAGTGATAGTCCTTCTTCCCCAGCGGCAGATCCACAGTTCGGTCGAGGAGGTGATTGTTCACCCTCCCCAGCGGCAGATCCACAGTCCGGGAGAGGAGGAGGCCAGCCTCCCTCCCCAAAAGTTAGCCGGAGCAGATGATGTGGGGTCCCCAGCAGATGCTGGCATCAGGGTAGAGTGCTACCAACCTCTGCCCAGCAACAGCAACAATTCCAGAGCTCTGGGAAGCCGGGGCAGTTGGCCACTCTGCCCAGCAGACCAAGCACCAGAATGGTAAATACCACCCACCTGAAGCTCTGGCAGCCAGAAAGAAAGTCCACGACCTCTGTCCCACACCTATCAATAACAACTATTCCCTGCGGCCAAAAATGGAAATCATGTGGACTAACTACAGTGGTGTGAAAAAGTGTTTGCCCCCTTCCTCATTTCCTGTTCCTTTGCATGTTTGTCACACTTAAGTGTTTCGGAACATCAAACCAATTTAAACAATAGTCAAGGACAACACAAGTAAACACAAAATGCAATTTGTAAATGAAGGTGTTTATTATTAAAGGTGAAAAAAAATCCAAACCATCATGGCCCTGTGTGAAAAAGTGATTGCCCCCCTTGTTAAAACATACTATAACTGTGGTTGTCCACACCTGAGTTCAATTTCTCTAGCCACACCCAGGCCTGATTATTGCCACACCTGTTCACAATCAAGGCATCACTTAAATAGGAGCTGCTTGACACAGTAAGGTCCACCAGAAGATCCTTAAAAGCTACACATCATGCCGAGACCCAAAGAAATTCAGGAACAATTGAGAAAGAAAGTAATTTAGATCTATCAGTCTGGAAAGGGTTATAAAGCCATTTCCAAAGCTTTGGGAATCCAGCGAACCACAGTGAGAGCCATTATCCACAAATGGCGAAGACATGGAACAGTGGTGAACCTTCCCAGGAGTGGCCGGCCGCCCAAAATTACCCCAAGAGCGCAGCGACGACTCATCCAAGAGGTCACAAAAGACCCCACAACAACGTCCAAGGAACTGCAGGCCTCACTTGCCTCAGTTAAGGTCAGCGTTCATGCCTCCACCATCAGGAAAAGACTGGGCAAAAATGGCCTGCATGGCAGAGTTCCAAGGAGAAAACCACTGCTGAGCAAAAAGAACATCAAAGCTCGTCTCAATTTCTCCACAACACATCTTGATGATCCCCAAGACTTTTGGGACAACATTCTGTGGACCGATGAGACAAAAGTGGAACTCTTTGGAAGGTGTGTGTCCAAGTATATCTGGCGTAGAAGGAACACTGCATTTCAGAAAAAGAACATTATACCAACAGTAAAATATGGTGGTGGTAGTGTGATGGTCTGGGGCTGTTTTGCTGCTTCAGGACCTGGAAGACTTGCCGTGATAAAAGGAACTATGAATTCTGCTGTCAACCAAGAGATCCTGAAGGAGAATGTCCGACCATCTGTTCGTGTACTCAAGCTGAAACGAACTTGGGTTCTGCAGCAGGACAATGATCCTAAACACACCAGCAAGTCCACCACCGAATGGCTGAAGAAAAACAAAATGAAGACTTTGGAGTGGCCTAGCCAAAGTCCTGACCTGAATCCTATTGAGATGTTGTGGTATGACCTTAAAAAGGCCGTTCATGCTCGAAAACCCTCTAATGTAACTGAATTAGGACAATTCTGCAAAGATGAGTGGGCCAAAATTCCTCCAGGACGCTGTAAAAGCCTCATTGCACGTTATCGCAAACGCTGGGTTGCAGTTGTTGCTGCTAAGGGTGGCCCAACCAGTTATTAGGTTTAGGGGGCAATCACTTTTTCACACAGGGCCATGATGGTTTGGATTTTTTTTCACCTTTAATAATAAACACCTTCATTTACAAATTGCATTTTGTGTTTACTTGTGTTGTCCTTGACTATTGTTTAAATTGGTTTGACAAACATGCAAAGGAACAGGAAATGAGGAAGGGGGCAAACACTTTTTCACACCACTGTATATGGGTTCACTCTGTCCAGACTAGGTGGAGGTTTGTTAGTCTACCTTCGATGGATGAGAAATGTGACAGACCAAAGTGGGACAGGGGCTTTTGGAGGGGACTAGGGGCAAGCCTCCTACCCACTGATTATGGCCCATGGAGGAGACTAGGGTCTTTGTCTGCCAGTCAGAGTATAGTAAAGAGCTCCGTTCAGCCTCTGATCCCATGAGAGAGAGCAGATCATGATGGACAACATAATGAAACTGAGAGTGAGGCTTAGATTAATTCTCTGAATAAGGACAATAAAGCTTCCCTTCTAGAGTGGATGCAAAGGTGTAAAATTAATCTTGTACAGGTTCATGGTCCGAGGAAATATGGTGACCCTCCTGCAGACTGGGTTAGAGAAGCACCTCAACTTTGGACAGTAATTTTGATCAACAATATTCAAGAAATTAATGATGAAGATACATTAATTCCACTTTTCTCAGACTGCTGGAACATTGTATGGGCTTTGTCTCATAGACTCTTGTAGACTGGTACCGGACAGTCTGAGCTGGGCTGGGGTCTCCTGCTATAATCTGTTTACTAAGGTGTCTGTCTCCCATGGTATAATTTCTCCATTGTGTGCCTCCTAGGTGTGAATTTTCATTGTTAATTGAGTCAGATATTGTTTCTGTCTATCTGCTCATCTCTTGGATATTTAATTAATATTGTGTCCACTTTACCTTGGTATTGAACCATTGTGGATGGTTATGTGTTTATGCTTATGATAATGTGTAATGTACTTTGTGCATCGAGGGTGTGGGCTTGATGCCGGATGGTCTGGGCCCGCCTAATCAAGGCTTGTTGAGTACTGTGTATGTTTATGTTGGCTGTTTCTTAGATGTGTGAATTGTCTAGGATAATGTGATAAATAAATTTGAGTGGACACCTGGATGTTCGGGTTTGACGGGTTTGGCCGAACTTCGCAAAAAAGTTTGAGTTCGGGACCGAACTTGACCCGAACTTGACCCCAAACCCGAACCCCATTGAAGTCAATGGGGACCCAAACTAAATGGCTCTAAAAAAGAACTAAAATGGCTCTAAAAAAGTAATGGAAAGGGCTAGAGGGCTGCAAATGGCAGAAAAATGTTGTTAACAATAAAAGTGTAATATTCCTTTTTGTACCTGGGGGGTGTGTATAGTATGCCTGTAAAGGGGTGCATGTTTCCCATGCTTAGAACTGTCCCTGCACAAAGTGTAATTTCCAAAAGAAAAAAAGTCATTTAAAAGCACTGGCTATAATGAATTGTCGGCTCCCCGTAATACAGAGAACAGTCATTGAAAGTCATTGATAAAAAAAAAAAAAAGCGTAGGTTCCCCCTAAATTCAATTACCAGGCCCTTCAGGTCTGGTATGAATATTAAGGGGAACCCCGCATCAAATTTGAAAAAAAAAATGACGTGGGGTTCCCCCCAAATATCCATACCAGACCCTTCACCAAAAAAAGTGACAAAAGTGTTAAAAATCACAAGAGACAGTTTTTGACAAATCCTTTAAGTCTTCTTATTTCCATCTTCTTCCTTCTTCTTTCCTTCATCCTTCGGTTTCTTCCTCCATCTTCTTCTTCCTCCATCTTCTTCTTCCTCCGATCCTCTGCTTCTTGCTCCGGTGTTCTCGTCCGGCATCTTCCTCCATGGCGTCTCATCTTCCTCGCTTCACTCTCGGGCCGCTCCACGCAATGGGAGGCTCCCACTGTGTGATGCTTCTCTTCTTCTGACAGTTCTTATATAACAGAGTGGGTAGGTAACCCTGCCCCCCTCTGATGCACGGGGACTTCCCTATGGCTTTCCCTGTGATGCCAGAGGGGGGCGGGGTCACCGGGTGGCCCCGTCCTCCGTTATATAAGAACTGTCAGAAGAAGAGAAGCATCACACAGCGGGAGCCTCCCATTGATGCGATGCAGCCCGAGAATGAAGCGGGGAAGAAGAGACGCCGTGGAGGAAGATGCCGGACGAGAACACCGAGAGGATCGGAGGAAGAAGAAGATGGAGGAAGAAGTAGATAGAGGAAGAAACCAAAGGATGAAGGAAAGAAGAAGGAAGAAGTAAGAAGATGGAAAGAAGAAGACTTAAATAAAGGATTTTATTTACAGTTCGGGTTCGCTCAACCCTAGTGATAAAGCTTTTACCCGATCTTGCATGGTATATATTCTTTGTGAAGTCAGTTAGAGTTCTAAAAACTTGCGCCTAAGCTAGTGTTGTCTAGTCCTTGGGTGCTCAGCTACAATATCTGGTTCCTGGGTCCAGACTGGAGTCCCCTCCAAAAGCCCCCCCCCCCCCCATCTCTTTAGCTACTATACAGTTTTTTTATGAACTTACTTTAAGAACTTCCATTTATCAGATCACATTTTTAAAAACCTGAAGCACAGATCTTGTTAACAGGAAATTTTCACCCACATGTGTAAGTATTTACTTAGCCCACACATTGAAAAATGTGTATATTGCTTTTTTTAAATCATTCCTAAATGAACAGACATTATACACCTGATCGCATGTTTATCAGTAGATGAAATTGAGCGTAGTGAATATGTATAACTATAAAAGGTTTTCTATAGTGTATGCACCCATTTCAATCAGTAAAACAATTTGCAAAATCTGGGAACCCTTCCAGTGGATATGTTCTGGACTGATTCACTCATGTTTTAAAGGTTTGCCTGAATTCACATTAAGCTCTTCTACAGCCAGAAATTGATAGATTGGTGATTTGAGGTTACTTGTGTGTGAACTGATTAGATCACAAGTAAAGAAAGTAATAACATTAATAACATTACCCTTAAGGGATGTGTAATAAAGAATAGACAGAGAAGAGAGTAACGATGGGAGTAATTCATCTTAAATTAACACAAGCCCCACCTGAACCTGGATCACTCATCAGCTTGTATCAGCGGGATATACAAGTATATGATGCCTGAACATTAAGAGAATATGCATGTTTATTCTTCCAAAACAAATTTTCAGTCTCCATATGGGAAACAATCCAATAGTTGCGTTATTAACCTTCTCAAAGAATTTACAAACTCTGCCAGTTACTAAGTCTAGTTTTCATGGTCAAAAGAAATCTAATTCCAGGCATTTTTTTCTTTAAGGCATTTATAAGCTAACATAATCCTTATAAAAACGTGAAGAACATTTTTTTACTTGTAATGATGCCAGTAGGGGTGCAAAGTCAGTTTAAGAAAACCCTTGCACTGTTTTCTTTAGTTGCAATACAGATTTTCAGCAGAACACAAAAAAAAGGTTATTTAAAGTGGAACTAAACTTACTGAATTAACTGTTTCTCAGAACAGTTAGACCCCTTTAAAGGGCCGTACACGCGATTGGACTTTTTGACAACAAACATGCAAATTATCTGTTTTGGACCAACATCCGACCGTGTGTACGCTCCATCAGACCAACTTTTTCCATTTTCATCTGACTTTTGTTGGCTGTGCGAATGGACCAACTTTCTGCCAACATAAGTCTGATAGAGCAAAGTCCGACCGTGTGTACACAAAACCATCGGATTTTTGTACAAAGTACAAACACGCATGCTCAGAACCAATGCAAAAGATCAGACAACAATACAGAAGTTGACCAAAGGTGGCGCTGTAGTATTTGAACGTCCTCTTTTGAAGTGTCGTCAGTACGCTGAAACGTCACTACGTTCATGTTTGTTGCCTAAAAAGTCTGATCGTGTGTATGCAATACGAACTTGGGGCCAACGCCCTTTGTACAAAAATCCATGGGAAAGTTTGTACAAAGTCCGATCGTGTGTATGAGGCTTTACAATGGGGTGTTTTTCAGGTGCTTTAGCGCTAAAAATAGCCTCTGCTAAGCACCTGAAAACCGCCTCCCATTCCTTGAAGTGTGACTTTTCCCATTGGGGCGGTGCGCTTGCGGGACGTTCCAATAAGTCATACAAGCAGCATCTTTGGGGTGGTTTGGGAGCATTGTATTTAGCACTCCCAAAATACCCTAACAATTGGAATGAATAGGCAGCCTGAAAAGCGTTTCAGAAGCACTCCAACACAGGAGTTTAAGGTTAAAAACACCCCGCTAGCAGCCGAAAAGCACAGCTTAAACAGCACTTTAGTGCTAACGAGGCCATGGCCCCAGTATGAAAGAGGTCTTACATTTAAGGCATGTCTCTGGTGTCAAAGTTGCCAGTGCACTTATGTCAAGTCTGAAACCAGTCTTTCAAGCCCTCAGATTGCTAGTCCTATGTGCAGCATCATGGCAAACACAGATCTAAACAGAGGGTAAGATGGCACCATCCTTGACTGTAAAGGATAGGAGGTTATAATTCCACTGTAAAGGATAGGAGGTTATAAATATGAGTTCTCAGGTCCAGATTCTTGCAGGGAATCTAATCCATACATAATTCAATTCCCTATGTTTCATCTGAAATTATTGTAAAGTGTAATTCAGTCACAGGAACATATTTGGACATGAATGGTTATTTGACAACATCAGTTCACATATATAGGTAATATTAGGGCCAGATTTATATATCAAGAGCTAATGAGTGCTGAGTATTGTGCCTGGTGTATCTATCTAATCTTGCCTAGTCGGGTCTTGGTTGTGGTGAAGAGAAATCTAGAGTAAACAAGAATCCTCTGGGAGAGGTATAATAGGCTTCTTCATCAAAAGAGGAGCCTGTAGGCACATGCTTAGCATGTCTAATAATAAATCTGGTGCTGGGTACAATATATGGAAGTATTTTTTCAGGTAAACCTTATTGTTTTTTTTTCAATACCTACAATTCAAATAGATTTGTTGTAGTAACATATAACTGTAACCAGTATAAATTACTAAAATTAAGTTTGATATTTTATCTGCAATTGACTTGGCTTTTTATGGAACAGCTATCTGTCACTAACCCCTGTTCACAGGCCTAAATAAATGCCACCTAAGACTGCATATTCGTTCAGGATTCAGGCTATGAAAAGAAAGCAAAATAATTGTTAACTAAAGCCTGGTACGCACTCACAGTTTTTTTTATCTTGCAATCCAGCGTGTCTTTTTTAACCGGCCGCTGTATCTCGACTATCAGCCCGTGTGTACAGGGCTTTAGAGTCATAGAAAGGAGGAATTTTTCCCCACCTAAATTACAGGTATGTGCAGTATAATGCAGTATAATTTTTGCTACTATTCTTAACAGAAACCAAATCCAAATATGGTGTTTAGAAACAAAGGGCACTGCCAGCACTTGAAAGCAATTGTTATTATTGCCCAGGAAAGCTTTTATGGGCTGTAAAAAGAGATTCATCTTTTTTTAGTCATGTTAAAAAGTATAAAAAATTATTTGGCTAAACATAACTGTCACTTTTTTGAAAATAAGCAGGATCACAACCACCATAAAACATTAGGGATGGGCCGAACACCCCCCAGTTCGTTTCGGTTCACACCAGAACATACCGAACAGTTAAAAAATTTGGCAGAACACACGAACACTGTTAAAGTCTATGGAACACGAACATTAATAATCAAAAGTGCTAATTTTAAAGGCTTATATGCAAGTTATTGTCATAAAAAGTGTTTCGAGACCCAGGTCCTGCCCCAGGGGACATGTATCAATGCAGTGATTTTTTTATTGCTTAAAGTGGTTGTAAACTCTCCCCCACAACTTTATCCCATGTAAATCAGCATAAAAAACCCTAATGAACACTGCTTGTAGATATGTCCTTACTTGCTTAGTATTGTTGTAATCCTTTTTGTTCTTTAGAATGACGTCACTGGAGCATGCCCATATCTCCCCTGATTTACAGCACACCCTGTGTGCTTGTCTGTCTATTATCAGGATTTCCTACGGCACAACACTGAAATCCCACGAGACTGCATAATCACTCAAAGCTTCCTCCTACACCCCATGTGACCATGTGATATCACATGGAGTGTAAACCTGGGCATCGGACAGCATTGATGCAGTCTTATCAGCTGAACCTGATAAGACTGACATAGGCAAACACTAGATAATTGGCACAAGTAAATACTATGAAATAAAACAAGTCAGCTATGAGCAGGGAAGCAGGGTTGCCATAGAAATGTTGGATTGAGAAGGAGGCTTGGTTAACAATACAGGAAGTGCTCAATTTAAGGGGCGGAAATACATTCTACTGTGGAGTTTTTTAAAGTTTCTTTAAACAGTAAGTAATATGTGATTTGGGCTGGATTACGGTGGCTATAGTTTGATAATTACTTATTATAATGGACTAAATGAAAAGAAGATGAAACAATAAAAATGAAATATTCCTTTAAATATCGTGCCTGGGGGGTGTCTATAGTATGCCTGTAAAGTGGCAAATTTTTCCTGTGTTTAGAACAGTACCACAGCAAAATTACATTTCTAAAGGAAAAAAAGTAATTTAAAACTGATCGCGGATGTAATGAATTGTCGGGTCTCGGCAATATAGATAAAACTCATTGAAAAAAAGAACATGCCCCCCCATCCATTACCGGGTCCTTTGGGTCTGGTATGAATATTAAGAGGAACCCCAAACCAAAATAAAAAACAAATTGCGTGGGGATCCCCCTAAAATCCATACCAGGCCCTTCGGGTCTGATATGGAAATTAGGGGGAACCCTAGGCCAATTTTTTTTTAAATGCCGTAGGGGTCCCCCCCCCCAAATCCATACCAGACCCTTTAGGTCTGGTATGGATTTTAAGGGGAACCCTGCACCAAAATAAAAAAATGGCGTAGGGGTCCCCCCAAAATCCATACCAGACCCTTATCTGAGCACGCAACCTGGCAGGCTGCAGGAAAAGAGGGGGATGAGAGAGTGCCCCCCCTCCGGAACTGTACCAGGCCACTTGCCTTCAACATGTGGAGGGTGCTTTGGGGTAGCCCCCAAAGCACCTTGTCCCCATGTTGATGGGGACAGGGGCCTCATCCCCACAACCCTTGCCCGGTGGTTGTGGGGGTCTGCTGGCGGGGGGCTTATCAGAATCTGGAAGCCCCCTTTAAGAAGGGGACCCCCAGATCCCGTCCTCCCCCCTGTTTGAAATGTTAACGGGGTATAAGTACCCCTACCATTTCACAAAAAAAAGTGTCAAAATGTTAAGAATTACAAGACACAGCTTGGGGACAAGTCCTTTATTAAAAAATAAAAAAATAAAATAAAAATGTCCCACGATGTCTATTCATCTTCTTCTTCACGCCACGATGGGCCGAAAAAGAAAAAAAAATCCACAACCGACCCGCCTCTATAGGAGGCTCCCACCGTGTGACACTTCTTCTCTGTGACAGTTCTTATATAACTGAGGGCGGGGCCACCTGGTGACGCACCTGGGTGACCCTGCCCCCTCTGATGCCACAGGGAAGCCATAGGGAAGTCCCTGTGGTGTCAGAGGGGGCAGGGCCATGCAGTGATATACCTGAATGACTACGCCCCCTCTGACACCACGGGGAAGCATAGGGAAGAAATGTAATTTTGCTGTGGTACTGTTCTAAACACGGGAAAAATGCGCCACTTTAAAGGCATACTATAGACACCCCAGGCACAATATTTAAAGGAATATTTATTTTTTATTGTTTCACTTTAAGCATTTAAAAAATTACTGCTACCGAAAAAACTTCTATATTAAAAAAAAAAAATTGCATTGATACATGTCCCCTGGGGCAGGACCCAGGTCCCCAAACATGACAATAACTTGCATATAAGCCTTTAAAATGAAAATGTTAGATTTTTCATGTTAGTGTCCCAGAGACTTTAACGGTTCTGAATTTTCCCCGAACATCGCATATTGTTCGGTGTTCGCAGAATATCCAAATAACCAAAGTTCGGCCCGAATTTATGCTCGGGCGAACCATTCACCTATCCCTATAAAACATTCACAAGCAGCTAGATAAAAGCAAGCAATATACCTATTTGGAGAATTGTTTATTTATTTTTTTAGGATGTTTAAATTAACCACTTGAGCTCCAGAAAGGTTTTGCTCCCTTCATGACCAGGTAATTTTCTGCTATTCAGCACTGCACTACTTTAACTGTCAATTGCGCAGTCATGTAACAGTGTACACAAATGTAATTTATATAATTTTTTTCATGCAAATAGAGCTTTCTTTTTGTGGTATTTGATCACCACTGGTTTTTATTTTTTGCTATATAAACAGAAAAAGACCACATAAAAAAATAAAAAAAAAGATATTTTCTAATTGTTATATAATTATATAATATAATATATGCAATATAATCAAATTTATTCATACATTTAGTTCAAAATATGGTTTGTGTAAAAGTTATAACGTTGACAAACTATAGTATATTGGAAAATATGGAAAATTGTTCAAATTTACTGTATATACCATACATTATGTACTAAGAGTCTAATTTCTTGAGGCCCTAAAATGCCAGGACAGTACAAATACCCCCCCCCCCCCCCCCCCAAATGATTACTTTTTGGAATGTAGACAGTCTAAAGCATTTGGTAGATAGTTTTTTGAAGTTGAATATTTTTGCTACATTGTTTTGGAAAATGAAGAAAAACAATCACATTTGTTTTTTTTCACATTTGTTTTTTTTTACATACTTTCCTCAGAGCAGTTCATTGTCACCATAGTGACACTCTACCACTCTGGGGGGTGATCAGGGATTTTTTTTAAACTGTTATCGCTTATACAGTGATCACTGTATAAGCAAAAGCTTTAGCTGTCATGAATGAGTTTCCCATTCATGAACAGATTGCTTTTGATTGTGATCTGTGATTGGCTAAGCTAATTATATGGTACAGGTAGCCATGTACCATGTACCATGTGATTGCTTCGGGCCAATTCCAGATAATAACAGTAAGCACGCAGTAAGCAAGCCAAATTATAGCAATCACATGATACCTGGTCGCCAGTAACAGTGATCTGCTGTGTCCGGTGGACACAGCAGTCACACGAGGGGTACGTTGCATACTTCTAAATCCCAGCATGCTCAATCATGTATTCATATGTGACTGAGCCTGCACGTGCCGCCCCACCACAATATATCTGCAGGAGCGGGGTGCCAAGTGGTTAACAAGGACTTTGGTTCTTAAACTGGCCATACATGAATTAAAGCTTGGCTGGTTCAGCAGGGAGCGGCTAAATTTCAATCCATGTATGAGCGGGGAGGTTATACAGAAAACAATATAACTTCTGTCCAACTGGTGCGTTCGATTTTGTCTGAACACAATAGCTCAATGGGACGATTCCCCCATCTATGTTAAGCGTGTATATGAGGGAATCAAGTCTGTTTTTTTCTTTTACAAAGGATTTTATTAATAATCAATCCAACAAATAAGATCAACAGGTAGATGGTACATGGTATAATGAACAAACATAAAACAAAAAGTGGAGATGGAAAAACTGCGCCAGGTGAGCACGGCCACTCTAAGCAGCAAAATAAAAGAATAAAAGAAAAACCAATTTGCATTGGTAATAAGTGTATCCAATCATTAAGTGCTCAGGGTGCCATTGACACGAGATATATGGTTTGCATTCAGATTGACGTAGGCATAGGCAAAACAATATTCTTCAGTCTAATGTATACAAAAAAAAAATATTTAAATATAATAATAAATATGCAAAAAAAATTAATAAATTTGTTCATAGGAAGTGTCCAAGCAGTAAAAATGAACATGCATTTGATAAGTGATTCTCAAGATGCTTCTAGGCAGATGGTCTTCAAGATAATGGATTGATCTTATTATACATAGCAATTTCCACCACCACTGTGCTCCAAATCACACGGAGTGCCACCACCATTAAGTAGGCTCCTTACCGGATGAACGAATAAAATCAGACTTTAGAAGTGAACCTTAGACCGGAATTCCAAACGCCAGATGAAAATTGCACCTTAGACCATTTTCTCCAACGATCTGCTAATTCCAAATGGAACTCCAAGGGGGGTGCACAATACCGTATATAGATGAATGGGCAGAAATAACACTCAGCGGTGTGTCCAGGGATTACCATGTAGGGAATAAAGGACAGACCATCGCGTAATACTGTATAAAACTTGATGTTTTTAATAAGAATAAAATATTACTCACAATTTTTGTCATAAAAAGCAAGCATAAAGTATATCCGAGATAGTAAATAGAAAGCGCCGGCCGGCATCAATATGGAGCCCTTCCTCCTTCTTCAGACAAACGTGGTGACGTCACTGCGCGTCCTCCCAGACGCGTTTCGTCATCAATAGACGTCTTCAATGGGGATAGGGCGCGCAGTGAGTCACCAGTACTTATGCTACCAAGCCTCGTTGCGGGAGGCAAGGAGATGGCCGTTCCGCCATCTTAACTGTGGGGAAAATCGCCCATACATGTAATAGATCCCGGGAGGGAAAAGGTTTTGAATGTAACTGGTTGCCTATGGCCATATTACTATGGTACATGGTGCTAGTGATTAAATATGCTGATAAATAAGTGAACAAAAAAATGTTCAAATATATGTGTGTGACGCTGGAAAAAGACAGTATTGCGTGTCATGTGAAAGTGCAATACAAGTGATGAATATTTAACCCATGAGGGTTGTGTGTTCATGTGTTTGAAATATTATCTAGCAGTACGCAAGAATGGGCCATACTACTTTGTAGAACTCAATTAGTAGAGGGACTAATACATATGTTTTCATTGTCACTTTTTGCACATTTCTTATTTTTCTCTCCTTTTTTTTTGTGTGTGTTTCTTATATCATGATTGTAGGTGTTGGTGTGCATTTCTAATTCCTAATTTTCGTTTTAGTTTTTTCTATATATTTTTTATTTTTTAGATTTTATTCTATATTATATATTTTATTTTCTATTGTCTTATTTTTATTTTTACTTTATTTCATTTTATTTATATTTATATTTTTATTTTTATTTCTATTTTTATTTTTATTTTTTCTTATTTTCCATCTATTATTTTTTAATTTCATTTTTATATTTTTTTATTTTTATTTTTGTTTCGATTTTTATTTTATTTTTACCTATTTTTTCATAGATTTGTTTTTGTATATGTGCATCTAGCTCACTCATTAGCTCGCCCAATAGGATAGAGACCACTTCCGGGGGTTAACATGTTTGCCCTCTTTCCCCCTGTTCTTATATTAATATTTACACCCATTTGGACAGGCACTTATATAAATTATCTCAGACCAATTTATTAATTTTAATGTTATGTTTCACACTACGAAATTCTCCGGTTCCTACTGGAGTATCACATCATTTACTAAATAGTATAGAGATCTTCACGTTCTTTGTAAAGAGTTTTTTTTCTAATATTTCAAACACATGAACACACAACCCTCATGGGTTAAATATTCAGCACTTGTATTGCACTTTCACATGACACGCAATACTGTCTTTTTCCAGCGTCACACACATATATTTGAAACATTTTTTGTTCACTTATTTATCAGCATATTCAATCACTAGCACCATGCCCCATAGTAATATGGCCATAGGCAACCAGTTACATTCAAAACCTTTTCCCTCCCGGGATCTATTACATGTATGGGCGATTTTCCCCACAGTTAAGATGGCGGAATGGCCATCTCCTTGCCTCCCGCAACGAGGCTTGGTAGCATAAGTACTGGTGACTCACTGCGCGCCCTATCCCCATTGAAGACATCTATTGATGACGAAACGCGTCTGGGAGGATGCGCAGTGACGTCACCACGTTTGTCTGAAGAAGGAGGAAGGGCTCCAAATTGACGCCGGCCGGCGCTTTCTATTTACTATCTCGGATATCCTTTATGCTTGCTTTTTATGACAAAAATTTTGAGTAATATTTTATTCTTATTAAAAACATCAAGTTTTATACAGTATTACGCGATGGTCTGTCCTTTATTCTCTACATGGTAATCCCTGGACACACCGCTGAGTGTTATATCTGCCCATTCATCTATATACGGTATTGTGCACCCCCCTTGGAGTTCCATTTGGAATTAGCAGATCGTTGGAGAAAATGGTCTAAGGTGCAATTTTCATCTGGCGTTTGAAATTCCGGTCTAAGGTTCACTTCTAAAGTCTGATTTTATCTGTTCATCCGGTAAGGAGCCTACTTACTGGTGGTGGCACTCCGTGTGATTTGGAGCACAGTGGTGGTGGAAATTGCTATGTATAATAAGATCAATCCATTATCTTGAAGACCATCTGCCTAGAAGCATCTTGAGACTCACTTATCGAATGCCTGTTCATTTTTACTGCTTGGACACTTCCTATGAACAAATTTATTAATTTTTTTTTGCATATTTATTATTATATTTAAATTTTTTTTTTGTTGTATACATTAGACTGAAGAATATTGTTTTGCCTATGCCTACGTCAATCTGAATGCAAACCATATATCTCGTGTCAATGGCACCCTGAGCACTTAATGATTGGATACACTTATTACCAATGCGAATTGGTTTTTCGTTTTTTCTTTTATTTTGCTGCTTAGAGTGGCCGTGCTCACCTGGCGCAGTTTTTCCATCTCCATATTATACTGTGTTTTATCCCACTATTCTGCAGCCGGTCTAGTTTTTTTAGGTTATTTAATCTAGTTGTTCTCACTCTGGTACGATTCTGTGTGTATGTTGGGGTTAGCGCGTTTTTTTGCCTCCATAAAACAAAAAGTAAATAATAAAAAGGAATGTGCAAGAAAATTATGCAAATTCAATGTGCGACATCCCACAGAAGCAAGAAGTCCCAAAGTAACTATCTGAGGTATCATAGAGGATCAAATAACGCTGCTGTTATCACCATAATAATCCCAACCAGAACAATGCCCGACGGCCTGATAAACACATGAGATAAATGCACTAAGTAGAACAGACTTAAAAAAAGGAAAGGAAATAAAGAAAAGAAAAACAGATAGGAGAAAAGAGGAAGAAAGGAGAAGAAGAAGGGGAGAAGAGTCCACGGGGCATGCAACAGAGAAGCGCTAAATCGAGAGATACATACTATCAAACCTGGAAGGTTGAATATATGCAACCCATGGTTGCCAGACTTGAAGACATTTGTCATGAGTGTCTGAGAGAATAGACGTCAACTTCCCATTCACCATGATGTTATTCATACTGTTTGTGACCGCCTAAAAGCTATGTACAGGAGTTTTCCACGCCTTCGCAATAGTTAGCTTAGTTGCAGTAAAAACATGCAGAGCCAGTTGATGCTCTGGATAAGCAATTCAGCAATTGGTTTGCCAAGAAGAGCTTCATAGGGAACCCTTTTGAGATTGACATGAAATACAGTAAGTTGCGAAGAAGAGTATAGGCTCTGACCCATAGCCTGCATGCCTTCAGGCAAGACCACTAAATATGTGCCATAGTACCTTCCTGTGAACATCCCCGGGATAAAACGAGCCAGTCTAGCCGTCGTATAATACCAGTGTCTAAGTTGAAGATAGCTATAGTATTCTTGTAGAGGAATATCATGAGAAGAATGTAGAGCATCAAATGTCATTATCCTAGTAGAGGTAAAAAAGGAGTGAATATCAGTAAATCTGTTGGCAGTCCACCAGGAAAAGTGAGCAGGGTTTTCACAACCCGGAGGGAATAAGGGGCAGTGAAGAAGGCGAAGAAGGGGGAGATAAGGAGAAATCAGACCCACAAAAAATTTAACTGAGATCCACAATTTCAGTGAGTGGGCTAAGCATGGTCCCAAAGTGGTCAGGCGGTGAATGGGGGGGAGCCAGGGTAGAGAAGAGATAGGGGTAGGATTGGAATCCACAAGATCAATGGTGGCCCATAGCAGTAATTGATATGTTTCGTGAAGATGGGATAGCGGGGCTTTGTTCACTGCATTATAGTAAGCTTGCAGATTGGGACAGAAAGGCCATCCTGCAGGCATACAAAACATGTTTACTGATTTCAGGATGAGTGGATCCCCAGATAAACTTCAAAAGCTTATGTTGGTGTATGCGTAAAATATGAGGGGACTGAGATGGGTAAAACTTGAAAATAATAAAGCAATTTCGGGAAGTAAGACATGCAGACTGCGGTTATCCTACCAAACCAGGACAGCGGTAAATGGGTCCAAGAGGACAGCATGTCAGGCAATCTTTTGAACAAGGGTGAAAAGTTAGCCTGATACAATCCGTCATATGTTGGGGTAAGACGGATTCCCAAATAAAGCAAAGAGGAATGCCAATTAAATGGGAAAGCAGTTTTCAGATCTGTCAATGCTGAAGGAGAGAGGTTGATGGGTATTGCTTTAGATTTGGAAGGGTTGACGTAAAGTCCAGAGAAGTATGCAAAGGTATCTAGAAGGGGTAGTTGATTAGATAGAGAGATTCTAGGGGAAGTTAAAGTCAGTAAAATGTCTTCTGTGAATAGCAATATTTTGTAGGAAGAACCTGCAACGTTAATACCTTTTATGTCTAGATGGGAGCAGAACCTGTGGTTCCAGAGCCAGGATGAAAAGCAGCGGTGAGAGGGGGCAACCTTGGCAGGTACCCCTCCTAATATTGAAAAGAAATTACTGAAACCCATAGTACTTAGATTTAGCTTGAGGGGAGTCATATAACGCTGTCATCTATCGCAGGAATTAGGCCCCGAACGGTCATGAGGTAAGGTGACAAAGTATCAAAGGCCTTATTTACAGGCAGAGGGACAAAAGCATTGATTCCAAAGAATGACTGTGAGCTATATATTGTAACTGGATTAATCGCCTAATCGCATCTCCTGTCTGCCTCTGCGGAACAAGGCCAACTTGATCCTTTTTGACTAAGTGAGGGAGAAAAAAGTTTAAGCGATTAGCTAAAATTTTGGGCAGAATTTTCATATCTATAGTAATAAGAGCAATGGGCCTGAAGTTGGCCCAAGATAAGTGATTGTGATCAGTAGGGATGAGCCAAACACCCCCCGGTTCGGTTCGCAGCAGAACAGGCGAACAGGCAAATAATTTGTTTTAGCACGCGAACACCGTTAAAGTTTATGGGACACGAACCTGAAAAATCAAAAGTGCTAATTTTAAAGGCTTATATGCAAGTCATTGCCAAAAAAAGTGTTTGGGGACCCGGGTCCTGCCCCAGAGGACATGTATCAATGCAAAAAAAACAGCAGTTTTTTAGGGAGCAGTGATTTTAATAATGCTTAAAGTGAAACAATAAAAATGAAATATTCCTTTAAATATGGTACATGGGGGTGTCCTTAGTATGCCTGTAAAGTAGCGCATCTTTCCCATGTTTATAACAGTGCCACAGCAAAATGAAATTTCTAAAGAAAAAAATGTCATTTAAAACTGCTCGAGGCTGTAATGTATTGTCGGATCCCGGGAATATAGATAGAAATACAAAAAAAAAAATTGTGTGGATGTCACCCCCAAAATCCATACCAGGCCCTTCAGGGGCAGAAAAATTGAGGATTGGGTGAGGGTGGTGGTGCTACAACACTGTAAGCCCTCACAGTTACTCTTGTTGGGCGCAGGAACGGGCCCTGCTGTGAAATATTATATCAAAAATTGTAATTACATGTCCCTGTTAAACAGGGGCAGAAAAATTGAGTCTTGGGTGGTGGTGGTAGTGCCACAACACTGTAAGCCCTCACAGTTACACTTGTTGGGCACAGGAATGTTAAACAGGGGCAGAAAAATTGGGCCTTGGGCGGTGGTGGTGCCACAACACTGTAACCCCTTACAGTTACTCTAGTTGGGCGCAGGAACAGGCCCTGCTGTGAAATATTATATCAAAAATTATAATAACATGCCCCTTTTAAACAGGGGCAGAAAAATTGGGCCTTTGGTGGTGGTGATGGTGGTGCCACAACACTGTAACCCCTCACAGATACTCTTGTTGGGTGCAGGAACAGGCCCTGCTGTGAAAAATTATATGAAACATTTTAATTACATGCCTGCCCTTAAGCTGCCCCCTAGAGGACATCCTGCCTCGTTGGAATTGTGCCTCCTCCTCCTCTCTTCTCTCAGGCACCCAAGTACAGTCAGTGACCTCATCATCCCCTCTCTCCTGGACTGAACATGACTGCCAGTTTCCTGTCCTTCTTGGGCACCCCCTCTCTCTAGGCTCACGTTACTCTCTTCCTCAACCTGGGAACCAACATAGGAGCCTTTAAATTGCTGCGCATCCTCCAGCAGCATGTAAGCGACACTGTGGTTGAATAATTCTGGGGACACCTCCATGAATGATGGTGGGGCTACAGAAGGAGTGACTGTGGAAAAGGAGCAAGTGGAATAGGCTGCTTTGGCAGCTGCGCTGGAAGGTAAACTACTCTGAGCCTGGGTGACAGAGGATGAGGAGGATGAGGATGGCTTTGTTATCCACTCCACCAACTCTTCTTCATGTTCTGGCTCAATAACACGGCCATCAGCAGAAAAAAAGGACAAGCGTGCCCCATGGCCACCTGCAGAGGATGCACCATGTCCATGACTGTAGACACAGAGGCTGCTTGCCCTCTTTTAGTTGCCTGTGAGTGTCTGCCTCTCCTTGGTCGCCTTCCGGACATGATGTATTTTTTGTACTGTACTCACTGTGCACAAACTGTACACACTGTATTAGATACTGTGTACACCGCCTGAAGTGTATTAGAAACAGTACACCACAGAATGCACTGTAGATATAGACTACACTGGATGTAGAGTATATATATATATATATATATATATATATATATATACACACACACAAGACTGTATATAAATATTAATACACCGTCTTAAGTGTATTAGAAACAGTACACCACAGAATGCACTGTAGATATAGGCTACACTGGATGCAGAGTATGTACATTATCTCACAAAAGTGAGTACACCCCTCACATTTTTGTAAATATTTTATTATATCTTTTCATGTGACAACACTGAAGAATTGACACTTTGCTACAATGTAAAGTAGTGAGTGTACAGCTTGTATAACAGTGTAAATTTGCTGTCCCCTCAAAATAACAACACACAGCCATTAATGTCTAAACCACTGGCAACAAAAGTGAGCACACCCCTAAGTGAAAATGTCAAAATTGGGCCCAATTAGCCATTTCCCTCCCCGATGTCATGTTATTCAATAGTGTTACAAGGTCTGAGGTGTGAATGGGAAGCAGGTGTGTTAAATTTGGTATTATCGCTCTCACTTTCTCATACTGGTCACTGAAGTTAAACATGGCCCCTCATGGCAAAAAAATCTCTCTGAGTATCTGAAAAAAAAAATGAATTGTTGCTCTACATAAAGATGGCCTAGGCTATAAGAAGATCACCAAGACCCTGAAACCGAGCTACAGCACGGTGGCCAAGACCATACAGCGGTTTAACAGGACAGGTTCCACTCAGAACAGGCCTCGCCATGGTCAACCAAAGAGGTTGAGTGCACGTGCTCAGCGTCATATACAGAGGTTGTCTTTGGGAAATAGACGTATGAGTGCTGCCCGCATTGCTGCATCAAATTGGTCTGCATGGCTGTCATCCCAGAAGGAAGCCTCTTCTAAAGATGATGCACAATAAAGCCCTCAAACAGTTTGCTGAAGACAAGCAGGCTAAGGACATGGATTACTGGAACCATGTCCTGTGGTCTGCTGAGACCAAACTTATTTGGTTCAGATGGTGTCAAGCGTGTGTGGCGGCAACCAGGTGAGGAGTACAAAGACAAGTCTGTCTTGCCTACAGTCAAGCATGGTGGTGGGAGTGTCATGGTCTATGGCTGTATGAGTGCTGCCGGCACTGGGGAGCTACAATTCATTGAGGGAACCATGAATCTCAACATGTACTGTGACATACTGAAACAGAGCATGATCCCCTCCCTTCAGAGACTGGGCCGCAAGGCAGTATTCCAACATCATAACGACCCCAAACACACCTCCAAGACGACCACTGCCTTGCTAAAGAAGCTGAGGGTAAAGGTGATGGACTGGCCAAGCATGTCTCCAGACCTAAACCCTATTGAACATCTGTGGGGCATCCTCAAACAGAAGGTGGAGGAGCGCAAGGTCTCTAACATCCACCAGCTCTGTGACATCCTCATGGAGGAGTGGAAGAAGGACTCCAGTGGCAACCTGTGAAGCTCTGGTGAACTCCATGCCCAAGAGGGTTAAGGCAGTGCTGGAAAATAATGGTGGGTTATTTTTGTGTTGAGTTAGCCAGCCCCGAGACACAGGATGTACGGTTCCGCACCCCAGGCCAGGAGGGCCATAGGGCTGGGTCAGGAGGACCACCAGAACCAAATAGACAGAAGATAACTCCCCTCCAACATGGCGTCGGCACCTTAAATACCACCCCCAGAATGCACAGCAGGAGAACACTTCTACTGGGCTGGTTCCGAGAGATAAGTGGCATTCAATGCATCCAGCTAGACTGCGTTTCTACCCTTGCCAGCGGTGACAGCGACACCTACAGTCAAGGAGAACCCAGTGCAACCCAGCTGGACTGGTACTGAAACCAGAATTTTTGTGAAATTATCCTGAAGCCCAAGTGTGGCTTCAGGCAACTTCATTTTAGAAAAACAATAGTGCCTACTCGTCAGGAGCCAGCGCTACATATATATTAATACACTGCCTGCACTAACTGAATATCGAGTAAACACTGAATATATAGTCTATGCTAAATGCAGAGAATATATATATATATATATATACATATCAAATACACTGCCACTAACTGCCTGCTTAACTCAAGCTATCTCCACGCCAACAACACTATACATTTTTAACGGAATTGTACATAGCTGTCAAATGTGGAGCCAAACTGTCAGCTAACTTCCTATAATAAAGTGCCCTAAAGCCATCCGGACCAGGTCTCTGGCCCACTTTCAGATCTTTAATACAGTGAAGAACTTCCGAAACATGTATATCCCTATCCATAAGAGATGTGTGAGCCATGGACAGTGTGTGAATTGAAAGACGACTCAAGAGGGCATCCGTTTTCTGACTATTTGTCTGATCAGGGGCTGAGTATAGTGTGGTAATAGGGTTCTAGGTAAGGTACTTTTAAACTGCAAGGGATATAGCTTCTGTACGTTTTAAAAATGGCTCCAGAAAAAAACCCAGGAAAGCATGAAGAAGAGTATAACTTTTCTAAAGCAGTTTGAACCATTTATTGTAATATATACTTTTTAAATCACTTATTAGCCCTATGTAGTAGGACTGGCAAGGATTCAGCTCATTTACCTGGTGCCAGAATGAAGGTAATCACATTTTTAAGACAAACTGAGGGCTGGAGTTGAACGCGGAACTTAACTGTATCTGAACAACGCAAACCGAACATGCTATTTAATTCAAGCTAACCATTAGCAAATAGAAAATAATGCATGGAAATAAAAATAAATAATAAATATATATATATATAATAATATATATTTGTTTATATTTGGGTAAGGTGAAGTGAAGCTGCATCGGAATGACAAAAATGTATTATTTGAAATTGCTAAGGAAACAAATATTTAGTTTATACCTTACAAGATAGAAAAAAGTATAAAGTACTGGATGACAAAGAATGCTTCAATAGTATACAACATAATATTACAAATGCATAAAAACAAACATGGAAGCATACATTAATATGAATATAAACACGTGTACATACAATGTACATACAAGTACATAAAAGATCCCAAATGGTAAAAAGACAATATCACAATGCAAATCTATGGGAATATTTTTATTTATTATAATAAAGAAGATTTTTACAAAGATAATAATAATTCAGGACATGCAATTATATACTGTACATGTGTGCACACTTGTGTATGCATGACCCACACAGACATAAGTGTGAAATCCTAAATACCTGTACCAACAGACTAGATAACATAAAAGAACCTAGAAGGTGTCAGTCTAATAATTATTTTTATTTCCATGCATTATTTCCTATTTGTTTCATTTAAGGCTTGAAGCGGTCTTCCTGATAGTGAAATCAGTATCCTTCCATTGATATCCCTTTTGTTTCTTCTGCAGTGTTCACATTGACTTTTTGTCTATGATTTCCTTTTTCTATCTCGGTTTGAAGGTCTTGTTCTTTTCTTTTTTTGGCCACTTCAGTCCTTTCTCTGCAAGTCATACTGTATCTAAATCTCTGCTTTTTGTTTCTACTCTGTCCCTTTGCTCCCTTGGTTCCCATTTTGAGGCTCACCAGATCACTGCCTCCTGCTCTGTCCTGCCCCTCCTATTCCTCCAGTCTTCCTCTTGTCTAGACTTTTGACATGCATGTCCCACCCTCTCCTGCCTTCTTCTCCACCCTTGTCATTCCCTTCTGCAAGACTTCCTCTTTGTTGGTATAAAATCCACTATAGCATGTCCATTGGGCAGGCTGGAGAAAGGGGGCAATCATCTGGTTTTGACAAGCGCTTTACCCCTCCATGTTTTGCAAGTGGTCCTTTTTTGTCTTCTATTTATCTTAAAGCGGTGTTCCAGCCGCCATTTTTTAGGCGGCTACAAACACTGTAGCTGCTGACTTTTAATAAGGACACTTACCTGTCCCCGGAGCCCACAATGTCACCCCCCCCCCCCAGGTCAATCTGTCCATCAGATCAGGTGCTGGCACCGCCATCTTAACAAAGGAAAACAGGTAGTGGAGCCTTGTGGCTTCACTGCCCGTTTCCTACTGAGTATGCGCGAGTCGCGCTGTGCTTTGTGAATGGCCCTGTTGTTTTCTGGGACACACACATGTCCCAGAAGGCAACATGGCAGCTAACCGAAGAGGAGGAAGCACTGCAGAATAGGTGATTTTATTGGAAGCAAGAAGTAAAAAAACCATAAGCTTTTATATTTGGATGTCCAAATTACCCAATTATTGTCAAAGGTTGTGCATTTGAGAGAGTTTTTTCCTAACATACGTTCAAATGTGTAGTGTTGTTGAACTATGTTGATTACATCAGAGATATTTTTTTGATTATTTATTGATTGGATAGTTCCTCACTATTTAGATTGGGTTTATATTCCTTTCACTTAGTTTCAGCACTTCACTTTTTCATTTCTAAATCGTTTACAATTAGTCTTATTGTTTGTGTTGGCTGCTCACATTTTAGATTGGCGCAGTATTTCATTTATTCAGTTTTTTTGAAGGGTGAGGTGAGTCCATACCTTGAGCGGTACTTGAATGTTGGGAATGGGGTGTACACAAAGAAAGTGAATAATTCTGATACACGTAAAAAGCGTATGACTTGGTAAATCATATTCTGTCATTATACTCTCCACTGATTTGGGCGAGTTGTGCATTGTTAGATCTTGGACAGTTTTAATCCCGTGACTTAGCAGCAATTGTCTTTCGAATGTGTTTGTGGCTAGGAATAGAATTACCAGTTTCAGTGGATAGTCATGCTATTTAAAATATATGTTTAGCCAGGTATTTTTAAATTAGCCTTTGGTAGAGTGGGGAAGAACTAGAAACCCCATCATGATTTCATTGCTGTCTGTATTGCTGGGTAGATTTACCCTCTCTATTTGTTCTGTTATCATTGTCCCTGAGATCAAATGAGGCACCTGTTCCAGCGAAAACTGTCTAAGAAGTTTAATCCCTTTGTAGATGTTTTCTATTACTTCCTGTTTTGTTTTTGGGATAGGTAGAAAGGGGAAGTCTTCCCAACAGGACACAGACAGCAAAAAATAAACTGACTTGGTTTTTAGTTGTTCCCTACTCCATACAGAACTGAACAAAAGGAGAGATTTGGCTATACATGCACCTTTGGAGCTGCTAATGGCAGTAGCAGGCCAACAATAGCTGGAAAGACAAACACCATAGTTATCAGTAGCTACAAAAACTCTGCAGCCAGCTGCAAATCTCCAGAGAAAACAATCATAAATGGGCACAGTTTCCACAAATTTGTGCTACAGTTAATGATTTGAGATGGCCCTATGAGATGGCCTTCTCAATACAGCTGATCAATGCTAAAGGCTGACATTTCATATGATTCTAAGCTTTACTGTGGAAGTTAATTAGTCGAATGCTCTGAAAAACTGAATATCCTATCTATTTACTGTAGAAACCTTTTCATAATTGACCTTCTGCATATTCATAAATTGTGCCTGCCTACCAGTGTTGGATTATAATTATGATAGAATGAATGGCTGCTCGGGCCCCAGAATCTGAGGGGACAGGCTGGGTCATTGGAAAGCAAAAACATTTCTAAACTTCAGTGCTCCTTATAAGAAGACAACTTCACTTTTCTAGACTTTATTCCAGGTGGGCATCAATAAGCTTTGCAGTTCTCTCAACATAGCCGTTCATTAAGATAATCAGTCATTCTCAATAGAGAAGTACACACCCAGAGTATACCACCAGATTAGATCCATTTCAGAATCCAAGGACTGCTTGGCAAATCCTTAAGAAATGCTTTCCAAACTCATGTCAGAAATAAAATACAGATGTCTGTGCCTTTTGCTTGATCCCATTAAACTGGTGGAGGCCCAAATGAAAACCGCTCAGAGCCCAAAGTACATTCACTACACACTGTTTACCTTTACCAGCCAACTAATTAAGGTGATAGTAATGGAAAAGATGAAGGGGGGAATTAGAAGAGAAGTTTAGGAATACAGAAAAAAACATGCTTACCCAGACGGCTCCAGCACTGATCCCAGCTCTAGCTGTCCAATGGTCTACAGCTCTACAACTGGACAATCAAACACTGCTGATGGCTCAGTTCTCCCCCTCCGCTCTGACCAGAGAGTGGTGACTGTCAGTTACCAGCTTTCTGCTCTGCCCCCCCCCCAGCACTCAATGGAGTGCTGGGCTGCGGAGGGGGTGGGGGGAGCTGGTTCAGGCTCTCAGTGGCATACTGAGAGACTGAGCCAGCTGCCAGTTTTGGCATCTTGGTGGATCCTGACTGTAAAGTCAGGATCATTCCTGAGCCCGAACCGGCTGAGAGACATCAGCCAACAGTCATTTGTCGCCTGCAAATGGGTCACAGAAGTGCAGTTCGACGTAAGAGAAGTATAGCCAAAAGAGCTTTGGCTATACTTCTCCTTTAACCACTTCAAAACTGGCCCTAGTCTGGTACTCCTCTCCTACATGTAAAAATCAATTTTTTTTTGCTAGAAAATTACTCAGAACCCCCAAACATTATATATTTTTTTTAGCAGACACCCTAGGGAATAAAATGTCAGTTTTCAAATGCGTTTTTTGGGGAAAAAAAACTGTTTCATGATTTAAAAAATAACAAAACAGTAAAGTTAGCCCACATTTTTTATATAATGTGAAAGATGATGTTACGCGAGTAAATAGATACCTAACATGTCACACTCATGGAATGACGCCAAATTTCAGTACTTAAAAATCTCCATAGGCGGCACTTTTTTTTTTACTGGTTACCAGTTTAGAGTTACAGAGGAGGTCTAGAGCTAGAATTGTTGCTTGCGCTCTAACGCACGCGGCGATACCTCACATGTGTAGTTTGAATGGTGTTTACATATGTGGGCAGGACTAACGTGTGCGTTCACTTCTGAGCGCCACCTACCGGGGACAGGGGCGTTTTACATTTTATTTATTTTTATTTTTTTTTATTTTACTTTTATTGAATGAATGTAAACATCCCTTGTAATAGGAATCATTTGTGACAGGTCCTCTTTATGGAGAGATGTGGGGTCAACCCCTCCAGGCTGGAAAGCATGAAATCAAGAAAAAAAATTCACTGATCTCATGCTGACAGCCGCGATCGCGGTTTTGTTTACTTCCGAGAACCTGGGCGCGACATTCCAACGGTCATAGAGATGACTGGTGACCATCTGGTCACTGGAAATCTCTATCGTCATCATCCGGCTCCGGACGATTCTTTCTCTGGGTCCCCGATGGCACGGGAGAGCCCAGAGAAGCACCGGATGGAGACAGGAGGTGGGGTTGTCCCCTCCCATTGCCTGTAAGTACGATCAATCGGTGAAACTGCCGCTATGATCATTCTTATGGTGCACAGAATTGCTGGTAGAAAACAAGGATATCTTAATGATGCCTGTAGCTGCACCCGTCATTCAGATATTCCCACTGAAAGTCCAGGAAGTCACATGATGTCCTTGGGTAGGAAGTGGTTAACTAAGCAGGTGACACCTGGCACATTAACAAAGCAGATAGACCTGTTTTAGGTCTATTCACACCAACCATGTCACTTTCTGTTTCAGAGTAAATTAGAAACTGATGCAGATTCTATGCCTAAGTACAGAAAACTGCTGAAGATCTCAGCCAGATCTGACTTGATGTACAAAATATGAACTTTCTGCAGGAAACTCTTATACCTGTCTTATAGTAGATATAGTGCCTTTTAGTGGTATTTGATCACCTCTGCGTTTTTTTTTTTTTTTTTTTTTTTTTTTTTGCGCTATAAACAAAAAAAGACAGACAATTTTGGAAAAAAAACAAAAAACAATATTTTTTACTTTCTGCTTTAATGCATATCCAAAACCCCCCCCCCCCCCCCCCCCCAAAAAAGAAAAATGTCCTCATCAATTTCGGCCAATACAGTACGTGTAATATTCTTTTTTTTCGTCAGCCTGTGTCAATCGATGTGGATGACTAAATCTGTGCCGGAAAAAGTGTATGCCCACTTAGAAGCTTCCGCCACACATCCACCCACTTTTCTAATGTTGGGCTTACTGTAAATATAATGTTCTTTTTTTCATTCACAGATTCCTCCGTTCACATCAACCGATGTGGATAAAGACATTTCTGCCAAAAAAAAAGTGTGAAAAAAGTAGATGCTGAAGCATAGGCGCTACTACCTGCTGACACCCAATGCTCCTAATGCTGGGCATACACATTCTTTTTTTTAAAACTGCAGATGGAGAAATCTCCCCATGCAGGGCTACAGGCACTGATGTATCTGTTCTGAAAGCAGCACCTTGCTGCTGTCAGAATACACAGATCAGTGCTGCAGCTGATTGGCATTCCTAAAAAGCAAACAATGGTTAACAATAATACACAGTAAGGATATAACATTTATTTACTTTTTTAAACTTTTTTATAATTTAACTTTTTAGAACTATAAAGTATCCAGCCACTGATTTTAGGGCCTCTCAAAAGTTGATACACAGTTTCCTGACTATCTAACATCTTTAGAGACCCTTCTTGTGCAGAATTGTATGTCATGCGATACCCTAGACTAAAAGTGTTACTAAAAGATATACTGACACTGCACTTGTGTGGGTTGGTAGGCTAGCTGACCCTGACTGGGAGGGGCACTAACTGACTCTTTCTGATGCTATCTGATTTCGGTAGTGACACTAATAGAGTGATTAGTGAAAAAAAAATACTGTACACTGTTGTAATGACACTGGTGACAAATGGTTAACTGGAGGGCAATCAAAGGGACAAATGGGCCTATCAGGTGTATGCAAGTATAAATGTGCTGTTTCTACTCACAGAGGTTCTGCTTTCTTCTCTCCCTGAACCGAAAAAAACTTAAGGAGATAAGAACGGTGCAGATCCTGTGTCTGTGTTAGCAAACAAGACACTGGACCATGCTATAATTGGCTACAAAATCATTGGCCGGGACCTGCTGACAAACTTGTGCTGTAGCCAATGACAGCACAGGTTAGCAGGAGGCATGCGCCCATACAGGTATGTTGTCTGGACTGCCTGTGCCACCTGTGCAAATGACTCTGGGCAGGCAGCAAGTGGTTAAACAAATTTTTGATAAAAAATGTTTTGTTTTTAAATATTTTTGGTTTTCTTTTACCTACTCACTCACAATTCCCTTCTACTGCTTCCTAGAGACGATCAGGCATGTGGCAATTAGACATGTGCACAACCAAAAAATGAGTTTATTTTCGTTTCGTTTTTTTCGTTTCCGAATTTTTTTTTTTTCGTTTTGTTTTTTTCGTTTCCGTCGATTCGTAACGATTCGTACATTCGTAAGTCGTCGTTGTTCGGATTCGTAACGATTCGTACATTCGTAAGTCGTCGTTGTTCGTATTCGTAACGATTCGTACATTCGTAAGAGTTATTTTTTCGTTGATTCGTTTTTTCGTTAGTTTAATTTTCGGACACATTCGTATTTATTCGTACATTCGTAACATTCGTAGATTCGTAATCGGAGCATAATTCATAATTTGATGTAATGTGTATGCTATTATTACATTTTAATAATCGAAAAAAAAAGTTACGAATCGAAAAAAAAATAGTTACGAATCGAAATAAAAGTTACGAATGTACGAATTTTTTTGTTCAATAGAGACACGGAAAAAAAAAAAAAAAAAAGTTACAAATCGAAAAAAAAAAAAAAAAAAAAAAAAAGTTACGAATCGGAAAAAAAGTTACGAATCGAAAAAAAAAAAGTTACGAATCGAAAAAAAAAGTTACGAATGTACGAGTTTTTTTGTTCAATAGAGACACGGAAAATTACAAATCGAAAAAAAAAAAAGTTACGAATCGAAACGAAAAAAAAAAAGTTACGAATCGAAAAAAAAAAAAGTTACGAATCGAAAAAAAAAAAAAAGTTAGGAATCGAAAAAAAAAGTTACGAATGTACGAATTTTTGGTTCAATAGACACGGAAAATTACAAATCGAAAAAAAAAAAAAAAAGTTACGAATCGAAAAAAAAAGTTACGAATCGAAAAAAAAAAGTTACGAATGTACTAATTTTTTTGTTCAATCCATTCGAAGCACGTTTAGCAGCACCATTGTAAGGGACACGGAAAATTACCAATTCAACAAAAAAAAAGTTACGAATTTTTTCGTTCGTTTTTCGGATTTTCTTCATTAGTACATTCGTTGTTTCTAATTAGTTTTTTTCGGATTTTCGTTGTTTTTTGGATTCAAATGATTCGTTATTCGGATTCGTACGATTCGAACGATTCGTTACGATTCGTTATTCGTATTCGTACAATTCGAATGATTCGTTCATTCGTACGAAAACGAACGAACGAAAATAACGAAAAAAAAAGAAAAAACGAAAAAAAACGAAACGAATTGCACATGTCTAGTGCCAATAAAAACCCTAAATCAATGATTTTGTGGGCAGTCAAATTACTGTGCACACAGGAATGTGATACTTATCCACGACTGCAGAATTGAGTCATACATTAAACATAAAGTGTTATTAAAGAAGATTTTTTTCAAATTAAAATAATAAACGTGTAATACTCACCCACTCCCTGCAATGGTATTGCACAGAGCGACTGCAAACATCCTCTTCTGGGGTCCCCCGTCAGTGCCCTTCTTCTGTGTCTGCCCCATACCAAAAGCTTGTTATTGGGGAAGACGTGTGGGCTCGCTCTCGAGTCGGGCTGTGTACTTCCATAGACACACACAGCATTGTTCGGCCCTGCTCCCTCCTCACAAGGTATGATTGACACCTCTGTGCCTGTGCGGCGAGAGAGAGAGGTCTCTGGCACAGCATTGCATCAAAAAAGAAGCCAGGTAAGTATATGGGGAGCTGTGGGGAGGTGATACTGGAAGAATAGTAAGAGAGGGCCGGACCGGAATGGAGCGCAGGGCAATGTTAGGGGAGGGCCGGGCATGACAGTGTGTCTAGGACACACAGCTAGTTAGTTTGGGGGGTGTGGCCGGGCGGTGGCAGGCCAATCAGAGAGCAGGGGAGCGGCCATATAAAGGGGGGACGTGGCCAAGGAAAATCAGTCGGGAGAAGGAACGCACAAGAAGGCAGGTTTTTCCCACCCACCCTCCCTAATATAAGGTTATAGTTTTGGAGGTTTTAACGTTTTTGTTGTCGTTTCAGGATCGGAAGCAGTTTTGTTCGTCACAGCAGCAAGGGGTGGCGTGTTTGTTTGTTGGTCAGTGACGGAGCAGTTATGTAGGTGGTAAGTGTGTGTGGGGGGCTCATCATTAGATGGCCCCTCCGGTGTGTGGGGGGCTCATCAGTAGATGGCCCCTCCTGTGTAGTACATCAAATTATATATTTGATGATTACTCTTTGTGCACTGCGGGAAAGGTGTTTGTCTCTGGGCGGTACAGGTGGAGGCCAGTTGGTTACGTTTTAAATCCCGCAGTGCCCCCTGGTGGTTATATATATATATATATATATACTCAGTTAATTATATATATACTTTATAGTACTTAGCTCCGTCACTGACCAATAAATAGGGTGTAACTGATTGTTTACAATTCTTGATGTTTGTTTATATTTGTGTATACTGGTTATGTGTTTATATGTTATTTATCACTATGGTTATTTATATATTTTCAGTAATTGGAGTTCTGTTTTAATAAAAGGCTGTTGCAGCCATTTACTCCAAAAGTTGGTGTGGTCTATTATTTAAGGTTAAGTAAGGTGTGAGTATAGGGCTGTATCAGCCTGGGGGTTATTATCTAGGCTACACTAGTCATGCATTAAGGTAAAAACCCTAAGCCTTTAGAACCACGTTAATATTACAAATGTTTGCACAAAATGCATTTTGGATTTCTGCCCATAAACATTTTAGAGCTGTATGCTGTACAAAATTCCTGCTTGTTGAATCTTCAGTGTTTTTTCTTAACAATGCGCCTTCCATTATAACCAATAGTAGCACTAATTGTGTGTTTTTATAAGTGTGTTTTTTGAGTCACGTGCCTATTTTTCAAAGGTGCTTAATGGGAGGAAATAGATTTTTGGTCAACAGAGTAAAGACATGAGGCCAGCAACAAGGAGCATAGAGAGAGGCAGAGAATCTGGGAGCAACCAAGCTGGACACACTACTGTTGATAAGGAGCTATTCATCAACCTTGTGAGGGGTGATCTAGAGGCCTTTGATCTCTCAAATGCCAATTATGCAAATAGCACAAAAAGAGCCAAAGCATTTGATAGGGTTGCCACCTTTTCTTCAAGTCAAACCCGAACACTTTGGTGTTGCACAGCAAATTTTTTTCATAGTATGCATAGATAAACAATGCATAGATGTTGCTATTAAATAACATTTCTAATCATATGAAGTTAATCACAAGAGTCCCCCCTTACTTTAGAGTCCACAGAGTTCTCCTTTTACATCTGAATCTGCAGAGCTCCCCTTTTACATCTGAACTCTCAAAGTTCCCTTTCACTGTAAGGGGGGACTCTGCAGACTCTGATGTAAGGGAGAACTCTGGGGACTCTAACATAAGGGATGCTCTAGTGTACGAAGAGGACTCTGATGTAAAGGGGAGCTCTGATGTAATGACTGCTTTGAGAACCCTGATTTACCTTAGCGTACTAACTTAGAGGCAGGAGAGAGAAGAGGGGAGACTTAGTCCGGTCTGAATAATGTGTCCAGGTCTCAGACAGTCTGAAACCCGGATGCATAATTCCAAACCCGAACTGTCCGGGTGAATCACAAACAGGAGGCAACCCTAGCATGGGAGGACATTGCTTGTCAAGCCATGGGAAATAGGATAAGCTATCCTAAGCTGAGAGAGAGGAAAAAGGTAAGTTTCCTGACAATATTCAAATGATAAATTGCATGTAGGTTGAACATGCAGCATCATGTTCTAACCTAGCTCTGTCCTATTACAGTATGCTTCTGACAATATTCAAATGATAACTTGCATGTGCACGTGCCGCATCATTGCATAACCAAGCTCTGTGCTATTGTATTGCATTAGCGCTGTGCTAGTGTATTGATTACATTTGCTGTATAAGCTTGCATAATATTTTAAGGGAAGCAATGTTCTGTGTTGTGCTTTAATATGCATTCATGGCATTTGCTCTTAGTAGACATACATGTGTTTTTTGAAACAAAAAATGTTTTCCTGGTGTTGCATTGTGATTTATGTCTGCTTGCAGTTGTTAAAAAATGGAGCTCCCTCTAGTGGTGATATTTGGTGACACATTTCTCAATAGATGCATGTTTAACACGTCTGAGCATGTAGGGCTTTTATAAGATCATTTTGAATTGGTGACTGGAGACTAGGAGAAGGCAAAATGTATTAAATACCTCTTTAGCTCTGTGTATTCAAAAATCCTTAATGGGGATGGTATTGACCTAGCCCCAAATGATCCAAAATGGCAAAAAAATGTATATGATCCAGAAACACTTATGCCGCGTACACACGATCGGAATTTCCGGCAGACTTGGTCCGGTGGACCGGAATCCGTTGGACAATTCAATCGTGTGTGGGCTCCAGCGGACTTTTTCTTCACAAAAGTCCGCTGTACCTCTGCTGCAAAGTCCGTCGGAAAGACTGTCGGACCAAGTCGGAAAGTCCGTTTGTGTGTACGCGGCATTAGAGATAAATGACTGAGTACCACTGGATTGGCATAATGCCATTGTGGTGCCTATTTTTAAAAAAGAGGATGAAAGTCCTTACCATTCAACTACTGACGGATTACCTTCTAAAGACAGGGGGATACTTTAAAGTTTAATAAAAGTTTTTTTAGAAAAAAATATTTTAAACAATAGTCAGTACTGATTCATGAAAGATCGAAGTTGTCAAAAAAAATCATATTTTCTTTTTTTTTGAGGAGGTAAGCAAAGACAAAAGAGTGGGTATGGATCTAGCATATCTGAATTTTGCAAAACTATTTGACACGGTTCCCCATGCATGGCTAATATGCAAATGCATAGACTACTAGCTAAAAGACTGTATTCAGAGAGTAGTGATTCATGATTCATACTTTGAATGATCTAAGGCAGGGGTCAACAACCCCCAGGCCGCAGCCCACTGTGGGGTCGCAGCCTGTTTTCAGCCGAGCCACAGAGACTGCACTGTCTGAGGTGCGGCGGCAGGTGAGCAGAGAGATGACATCATCTCTCACTGGCTGCCCGCATCACCACTGTTCTGCCCTCACAGCCCGGCTGCTACACTGTTGGAGGTGAGGCAAGCAGAGAGATGAGATCATCTATCACTGCCAGTTCCGCATTACGGCTGTTCTGATGGCAGGGGACTGTGGTAAGTGACAATCTGCATCTGGTGGCAGGCAATGTGAAAGGTCACTGTGGCAAGTGACAATCTGCATCTGGTGGCAGGTGACGTGGCAGATGACATGGTAAGTGACAATTAGCATCTGGTGGCAAGTGACAAGCTGCATCTGGTGGCAGGGGACTGTGGCAAGTGACAATCTGCATCTGGTGGCAGGCGATGTGAAGGGTGACTGTGGCAATTGACAATCTGCATCTGGTGGCAGGCGACATGGCAGGTGACTGTGGCAAGGGACAATCTGCATCTGGTGTCAGGTGACGTGGCAGATGACATGGCAAGTGACAATTTGCATCTGGTGGCAAGTGACAAGCTGCATCTGGTGGCAGGCGATGTGGGAAGTGACAATCTGTATCTTGGTGCAGATGATATGGCAGGTGACTGTGGCAAGTGACAATCTGCATCTGGTGGCAGGCGGCGTCGCAGGTGACTGTGACAATTGACAATCTGCATCTGGAGGCAGGTGACATGTCAGATGACATGGCAAGTGACAATCTGCATCTGGTGGAAAGTGACAAGCTGCATCTGGTGGCAGGCCATGTGGGAACTGACAATCTGCATCTGGTGGCAGGCGGCATGGCAAATGACACTCTGCATCTGGGGGCAGGTGACATGGCAAGTGACATTCTGCATCTGGTGGCAGGCGACATGGCAAGTGACAAGCTGCATCTGGTGGCAGATGACGTGGCAGATGACATGGTAAGTGACAATTAGCATCTGGTGGCAAGTTACAAGCTGCATCTGGTGGCAGGGGACTGTGGCAAGTGACAACCTGCATCTGGTGGCAGGCGATGTGAAAGGTGACTGTGGCAAGTGACAATCTGCATCTGGTGTCAGGTGATGTGGCAGATGACATCGCAAGTGACAATTTGCATCTGGTGGCAAGTGACAAGCTGCATCTGGTGGCAGGCGATGTGGGAAGTGACAATCTGTATCTTGGTGCAGATGATATGGCAGGTGACTGTGGCAAGTGACAATCTGCATCTGGTGGCAGGCGGCGTCGCAGGTGACTGTGACAATTGACAATCTGCATCTGGAGGCAGGTGACATGTCAGATGACATGGCAAGTGACAATCTGCATCTGGTGGAAAGTGACAAGCTGCATCTGGTGGCAGGCCATGTGGGAACTGACAATCTGCATCTGGTGGCAGGCGGCGTGGCAAATGACACTCTGCATCTAGGGGCAGGTGACATGGCAAGTGACATTCTGCATCTGGTGGCAGGCGACATGGCAAGTGACAAGCTGCATCTGGTGGCAGGCGATGTGGCAAGTGCCAAACTGCATCTGGTGGCAGGCGATGTGGCAAGTGACAAACTGCATCTGGTGGAAGGCGACGTGGCAAATGACAACTGTACGTGATTTCGTGCACGCGGTTTAGGTGGCACACGCACGCCGCTCCCGCTGTGATTGGACACAGTGGGAGCCAATCAGAGGGTCTGGCAATCACAATGTCCCCCGCGACCTGACGATAGTTTAGAAGAGGCTCGGAGCAGCGGTGTGCGGAAGTAAACAAAGCACCCCCCTAAATCACGATCTCTCTTCCTCCAGTGAATCCTCTCCCCCCACATTTGGAAACACCTCCCATGGAACCCATTTAACACATTTAACCCCTTGATCATTAATGCTTTATCTGTCACTCTTACATTGCAGCCTAAATACACTGCTTACATACTGTCTAGCAATTGTTCAGTATGTGTGGATATTATCTCTGAAATAATCTACTCTAATTTGTAATTTCAACATTTTTATTTCAGGATAAGTCCTACCTTGTCTCGTCCTCTTAAATTGTGACCTGAAGTAATTGGTTATTTATAGTCTATTGACTGTACGATATTTGTTGCTGTTGTTTTCTAAAATAGTACACTCTAATTTTTATTGTGGGATAAGATCTGCCTCTTACATTGCAGCCTAATCAGACTGCCTCCAACAATACTGTTCATTTGTGGCTTTTATCTTTCAAACAGTACACTCTTATGCCCCGTATACACTAAATTCCGACCACAAAATCCGTTGGATTTTTTCTGACGGATTTTGTCCGACACTGGTGTTGCATACACACGGTCGGACAAAGTTGTCGGAAAATCCGATCATCCTGAACGTGGTGACGTTCGTTGTGTACGACGGGACTACGTAGAGGCTAGTAGCCAATAGCTTTGGTCTTGTAATGTGATCTGAGCATGCATGGCACTTTGTCCGTCGGAATTCGATACACACGATCGAAAAAAGTCTGATAGGACTTTGTTGTCGGAAAATTTGAGAGCAGGATCTCAAACTTTTTTCGTCGGAAATTCCGACGGAAAAAGTCCGATGGAGCCCACACGCGGTCGGAATTTCCGATAACATGGTCCGATAGGACATTTTCCGTCGGAAAATCCGACCGTGTGTACGAGGCATTACAGTATGTTTATTTTAATATAAAACCCCTTTATTTTAATATTAAACAATTTTCTCTCTATTTTATATTGTGGTTTAACCACTTCAGCCCCGGAAGGATTTGCCCCCTTCCTGACCAGGCCATTTTTTGCCATACGGCACTACATCGCTTTAACTGACAGTTGTGCGGTCATGCGACGTTCTACCCAAACCAAATTGTTTCCCCATAAATAGAGCTTTCTTTTGGTGGTATTTGATAACTTCTGCGGTTTTTATTTATTGCGCTATAGACAAAAACATTTTTTACCTCAGTTTAAACCGATATGTATTCCTCTACATATTTTGGTAAAAAAAAATTGCGGAATTCTCTACACAAGATCCGAAAAAGTCTGATCGGATTTTGTTGTCGGAAAATTTTAGATCCTGCTCTCATAATGCCCCGTACACACGGTCGGATATTCCAATGGAAAAAGTCAGATCGGATTATGTTATCGGAAAATCCGACCATGTGTGGGCTCTAATGGACTTTTTCCGTCGGAATTGAGAGCAGGATCTAAAATTTTACGACAACAAAATCCGATCAGACTTTTTCCGATAGTGTGTAGAGAATTCCAAAGCACAAAGTGCCACGCATGCTCAGAAGAAATTTGGAGACGAAAGCCATTGGCTACTGCCCTGTACGTTTTGTACGTCACCTCGTTCAGAATGATCAAATTTTACGACAACTTTGTCCGACCGTGTGTGTGCAACACCAGTTTCGGACAAAATCCGTCAGAAATTATCTGACGGATTTGGTGATTGGAATGTCCGACCGTGTGTACGGGGGCTAAGACTTTAATATCACTTTAAACTCAATTGTTTTTTTTGCGAGACAAAATCTTCCTTGTCTCTTTCAATGTGTTGCCTAACCAAGTGCTTAAGTACTGCCCTGGTGCTAGTTAATTTTTACACTGTCCCTTTCATTTTTTTTTTGATCACTTTATATTCTGTCACAAGAAATGTAAACATTCCTTGTGATAACAATAAAGCATGACTGGTGCTCTTTATGGAGACATCTGGGGTCTATCGCTTCCGGCCTCCTTTCTCAACTAGGGTGCCGCCAGAGGTCCTTAGGTGTGCCGTGGGATCAAGGGAGAGAAGGGCTGTCATATGAGCCCGATCTCCCAATCCCCTGCAGAACTGTACATCAGCACTGGGAGGGAGCTCCGTCAGCCGCAGCAAAGTGAAAGTAATGAGAGGGGGAGTGTGCTGTGCTCTTTGCTTCCCCCTACAGTTCAGTACCCAGGTGAATGAGGAAAGGTACTGTACTAGAACATTTTAAAGGGCTTTATACATGTGTCGCTGTGTGTACATGTGTGTGTGTGTACTGTATGTGCATGTGCATGTGTGCACGTGTGTGTGTGTGTGTGTGTGTTTACATGTGTGTGTGTGTCTACACATGTGTGTGTACATGTGTCTGTGTGTGTACATGTATGTGTACATGTGTGTGTGCATGTGTGTATGTGTGTGTTTCCGGTGTATACATGTGTATGTGTGTGTGTACATGTGTCTGTGTGTGTATGTGTGTGTGCACATGTGTCTGTGTGTGTACATTGTAATGAAACGTCCCACACTCCGCTTGAGTGCTTTCGTCAGACTTCCTTCCAGTCTGAATATAGCTATCGGATCTTTCAACCGCTTGCAACCACAAACTAGATAGTACTCATTTTGGCTGCTGACAATGAACTGTTTTATTTGAACACAGGCACACAGAGATATTCAAACTTCTCATCAGTAGACTGTGCAGCAGGGAGAGCTGTTGGATGAACCCCCCCTCACAGCTAATCTACATAGACATATACATCCCATAATAGTTTAAGGCAGACAGACACAATAGAACAATGGAATACAGCCAACCCCAAGAGACCCAACAGAGAGCACACCATAGTATGGGACAGTATACTATATATATATATATATATATATATATATATATATATACATATATACAGCCCTCAAAATTTACATTCGCCTGCTCGCATTTTGCGAGTAAATTTTGAGGGCTGGCGAGGAAGGGCTGTCTGGGAGCGAGGGGGGGCGAGCACTGCTGGCCGGCGAGTCCCTTTCCCAGTGCTCGTGAAGGGGAAAGAGAGAGGACAGAGCCGGCCGGATGATATGAGCGCAGGGAACATCACTAGCGGCGCCGGCTTTGATTTAAATCGCCGTGTGTTCCCTGCGCTCGCTTTCACACACAGCCCCGCCCCCTGGTCCCTGGAGAATTTGATAGACAGATCACCCGTCCAACCCGGGATGAGTGATGTGTATCAAAGTTCCCTGGCCAGGGGGCGGGGCTGTACGGGACGCCGAGCGGCGGGAACACACGGCGATTTAAATCAAAGCTGTTCCAGCATGTCTCTCTGCGCTCATATCATCCGGCCAGCAATGCTCTTCTTCTCTGCTCCCCTTCATTCAGGACACAGGTAGGCTGCATTGGTGGACACGGGTGAGGCTGCGCTGCATTGGTGGACACGGGTGAGGCTGCGCTGCATTGGTGGACACGGGTGAGGCTGCGCTTCATTGGTGGACACGTGTGAGGCTGCGCTGCATTGGTGGACACGGGTGAGGCTGCGCTGCATTGGTGGACACGGGTGAGGCTGCGCTGCATTGGTGGACACGGGTGAGGCTGCGCTGCATTGGTGGACACGGGTGAGGCTGCGCTGCATTGGTGGACACGGGTGAGGCTGCGCTGCATTGGCGGACATGGGTGAGGCTGCGCTGCATTGGTGGACAAGTGTGAGGCTGCGCTGCATTGGTGGACACGGGTGAGGCTGCGCTGCATTGGTGGACACGGGTGAGGCTGGGCTGCATTGGTGGACACGGGTGAGGCTGCATTGGTGGACACGGGTGAGGCTGCATTGGTGGACACGGGTGGGGCTGCATTGGTGGACACGGGTTGCCGTGTTTAGAGGTGGAATTAGGGGCAAGGCAGGGGTTGGGTGGGGCAACTGGTGGCGAGCAGTGTTGGTCATCTTACTTTAAAAAAGTAATTAGTTAAGTTACAAATTACTTCTCCCAAAAAGTAATTGCATTAGTAACTCAGTTACTACATTGGAAAAGTAATTAGTTACACAGCAAAGTAACTGTGACATTTTTTTTAATATTCTATACGTGTAACTAAGGGGCGGGTCTAGTATTACTGTAAGCAAGGGGCGCATTTATTATTATTGTTATATATTGTGTAACCAAGGGGCTCCTCTATTATTACTCTAACCAAGGGGCAGATCTGTTATAGCGTGTAAGCAAGGGGCGGGTCTATTATTATTATCGTGTAAGGGGCAGATGGCTACAGAAGAGGGCGAATGTTAAATTAATGGGCAGAGCTCGATATATAACAATAATAATAATAATAATAATAAATGCGCCCCTTGGTTACAGTAATACTAGAGCCTCCCCCTTAGTTACACGATAAACGTCCCTTGCAGAGTAGCACGAGTAAGTCTTTTCGTAAGCTCCGTAGTCCTTCATACTGCGCAAGCGCTGTGCCTGCGCAGTACAGGGGGTCCTTTATCCGGTGGCGGGGAACTTTTTTGACAGGACAGCGGAATTACACTACTGCCATCTAGTGGCGGTAGATGTAATTGCGGTAACAACGCCCAAGTAATGGGAACTGCGTTACCATGAGGGGAAAAGTAATCAGTTAGATTACTTGTTACCCTCTAAAGTAACTGCGTTAAGTAACTGGTTTATTTTAACTCAGTTACTTACATCACTGGTGGCGAGTAACCCTTGAGGCCTGGCTAGTAGCTCAGGACTTGAAATTTTGAGCCCTGTATATATATATATATATATATATATATATATATATATATATATATATATACAACATTATAGTGTGGTTTTACAGTGAGTCTGTTGTACAGTTGCTAATACAGTGCAGGCGGTGTACACAGTATCTAATACAGTGTGTACAGTTTCTAATACACTTCAGGTGGTGTACACAGTATCTAATACAGTGTGTACAGTTTCTAGTACACTTCAGGTGGTGTACACAGTATCTAATACAGTGTGTACAGTTTCTACTACACTTCTGGTGGTGTACACAGTATACAATACAGTGTAGCCGTTGTACACTTTCTAATACACTTCAGGTGGTGTACGAAGTATCTAATACAGTGTAGTGTGGTGTTGCAAAACAAAAAATACATCATGTCCGGAGGGCCCCCAAGGAGAGGCAGACGCCTCACAGCCCACTAAAAGAGGGCAAGCAGCCTCTGTGTCTACAGTCAGTGTCACCTCTGCAGGTGGCTGTGGGGTACGCTTGTCCTTTTTTGCTGCTGCTGGCTGTGTTATTGAGACACAACATGCAGAAGAGTCTGGACTGGATAACGAAGCCATCCTCACCCTCCTCATCCTTTGTCACCCAAGCTCAGAGTAGTTTGCCTTCCAACGCAGCTGCCAAAGCGGCCTATTCCTCCTTGTCCACAGTCACTCCTTCCCTAGCCCCACCATCATGCACAGAGGAGTCCCCAGAATTATTCGATCACAGTGTCAGTTATATGCTGCTGGAGGATTTGCAGCGATTTGAAGGTTCTGATGTTGATTCCCAGGTTGAGGAAGGGTGTAACATGAGGCTAGAGAGATTTCACAGCAGGGCACAACAAGAGTATCTGTGAGGGGTTACAGTGTTGTGGCACCAAAACCACCACCACACAAGGCCCAAATTTTCAGGGGCATGTGATTGAAATTTTTGATATAATATTTCACAGCAGGGCCTGTTCCTGCGCCCAACAAGAGTAACTGTGAGGGCTTACAGTGTTCTGGTACCACCAACACCTAAGGCCCAATTTTCTGGCAAGTATATAGGGCAGGCCATATAGAATATATACTGCTGTTCAGAGTATATAGTGCCTTCGGGCCTGGTGGTCTGGGGGATCACCGCTCCAGGGTGAAATGTGGGTCTAGAACTCTCCTCGGAACTGGAACATCAGGTGCTGGCTAAGCATATAGCAACATGAGGCAAAAAAGGAAGTTCTGGACAGCAGCACTTTGGAATATAGCCTTTATTTGTAAAAAGTCAAACAGATACAAGCCACAGCAAAAAAAGGGGACAAAGGAGCTGACGCGTTTCACACTTAACAGTGCTTAGTCATAGTGTGAAATGCGTCAACTTGTATCTGTTGGACTTTTTACAAATAAAGGCTATATTCCGGAGTGCGGCTGTCTAGAACTTCCTGTTTACCTTAATATCCATACCAGACCTGAAGGGCCTGGTATGAATTTGGGGGGGGGGGGGGGGACATCCACGCAATTTTTTGGGGTATTTTTGGTATTTTTATCTATATTGCCGGGATCTGACAATACATTACAGCCACAAGCAGTTTTGAATGAAATTTTTTCCTTTAGAAATTTAATTTTGCTGTGGCACTGTTATAAACATGCGCTACTTTACAGGCATACTAAGGACACCCCCAGGCACAATATTTAAAGGAATATTTCATTTTTATTGGTTCACTTTAAGCATTATTAAAATCACTGCTCCCGAAAAAAAATTACAATTTTAAAACATTTTTTTTGCATTGATACATGTCCCCTGGGGCAGGACCCGGGTCCCCATACACTTTTTATATAACTTGCATATAAGCCTTTAAAATTAGCACTTTTGATTTTTCACATTCGCGTCCCATAGACTTTATTGGTGTTCGCATGTTCGAATACATTTTTTGCCTGTTCGCATGTTCTGCTGTGAACCGAACCTGGGGGGGGGGGGGGTGTTCGACTCATCCCTAGTCATTTGTTTGAATCCCAACCACAGCACTACCTGCCTGGAGTATGGATGTTCTCCCTGAGCTTGCATGGATTTCCTCCCATGCTCCAAAGACATGCTGGTTGGTAGAGGCATAACCAGAACTTTCATGGCCCCGGTACAATAAACCATGAAGGGGCCCCTGATCCCCCCTCCCTCTTCTATTCCCCCTTCTATCCCCCCTTCTATTATCCCTTCTATTTGAGCCCCATGCTTCCAGTTCTGGCAGGGCATAAATGAACATCCTCCCAGAAACCGGTCTCCCGCATGCCCCCTTTGGACACAGCTGATAACAGATCATGGTAAAGGGCCAATCACAACAGCCCTTTACCACGTGATCAGCTGATCACATATAAACAGACTTGCTGGTTATTGGCAGTCCTTTCTGCCCATGCTGTGTCTGTGTGAGGAAAGGAGAGCTGTTGACTGGCAAGACTGTCAGTACACTGTTTACACTGTTGATCAGTGCTGCCTATCAGTCCCTCCTCAGCAGGACTTGCATGGATGGGAGGGCAAAGAGCTGATCTGCACCTTCTCCTCCCGTCCCACTCCTCCTGTGTGTTCACTGTTGTGCTTCACACTTCCCATGGTGCACACAGGAGGAGAGGGGTGCGAGGAGAAGGAGCAGACTGGATCTCTCCTTTCCCATCTGTGGGAGGGAGGAGGGAGGTGGAACTGTCAGTGCAGGCTCTGGGCTGTATGAGAGAGACGCCATCAGAGTCCTGTGTCAAGCAACCCCACTGGGGCCCCTCAAAAATGGTGGAGCTACAGGGCCCAGTGACCTTTTCGACCCTTGTAGTTCCACCACTGGGTCCTAGTAAATTCATTAGAGACCTTAAATTGTAAGCTCCTTGAGGGCAGGGACTGATGTGAATGTACAATAGTCAAGTTCCTCGACCCCAAACTCATGCATCCATATCTTTATGGACCTTGCTTTGTGCACTGGTGCGCAGTCATGTTGGAACAGGAAAGGGCCAGCCTCAAACTATTCCCACAAAGTTGTAAGCAGGAAATTGTCCAAATGTCTTGGTATGCTGATGCCTTAAGAGTTCCCTTCACTGGAACTAAGGGGCCAAGCCCAACCCCTGAAAAACAACCCCACAACATAATCCCCCCTCCACTAAATGTTTTGGACCAGTGCTCAAAGCAAGGTCCATAAAGACATGGATGAGCCAGTTTGGGGTGGAGGAACTTGACCGGCCTGCAAAGAGTCCTGATCTCAACCCGATAAAACACCTTTTGGATAAATTAGAGCGGAGACTCCGAGCCAGGTCTTCTCATCCACATCAGTGCCTGACCTCACAAATGTGCTTCTGGAAGAATGGTCAAACATTCCCACAGACACACTCCTAAACCTTGTGGACAGCCTTCCGAGAAGAGTTAAAGCTGTTATAGCTGCAAAGGGTGGGCCAACTCAATATTGAACCCCACGGACTAAGACTGGGATGCCATTAAAGTTCATGTGCTTGTAAACACAGGCGTCCCAATGCTTTTGGTAAAACAGTGTATATGTAAAGCGCTGTGTAAATTGATGGTGTTATATAGGTACCTGTAATAAAATAACGTGTGTGAAAAAATGATATAAATTTAATTTAAATACAGTGTTTCGTGACTGCTCAATTGGCAATCACCAGTTAAAGTAGCACAATGTGAATAGAAAACAATGGCCTGATCATGAGGGTAAAACCTTCCGGTGGTTAAAGGATAAGTTCCCTTTTTAAAAAAAAAATATAAATGCACATGATTCTGCAGGTAGAAAAATTTGTATTTCTTATTTTTTTTCTCAGGAGCCTGCAGAGCGTTACACCCATGATCAGTGGATTGCGAGTGCAATGCCAGGCTCCTGTAGACACTTGCTACAGCTTTCAGTTCTTTCTGTTTGAAAGCTGTAGGAAGTGTCAATTAACTGTGAAAGTGCTCACCTGTGCCCTTACAGTTCATTAGGAACTACAAGCCACCTTCCATGGTGGCAGACAGGACGTGTAGTTCATTCATTCACAAATTCCTCTGAATGAATCATGCGACTGTGCTGGTGGGAGAGGACCCCCGCCTGCTGTCATGGGGGGGGGGGGGGGGGGGGCATCGGAGGGTGGTGTGGGAGGCTGCACTGCTTGGCGCATGTTACACCCTAAATATGGGTGTAACGTGTATCATGCTCAAAAAGCTGAGCTTAGCCTTTAATGCTGCAGTCATATGTGTGCACAGCCTATTGCATTAGGGTGTGCACATCAAAGCTCAAACACATGCATGTGTATATAGCAGTGGACGATGTTAGTAGGGCAGTGGATGGTGTCCGTAGTTTTTATTTTAATATTACATTTTTTTACAATTTTGTTTTTTTATTTTATTTTTTAAAAAAAATTTTGGGAGGCTTTGCTGAAATATCAGGGGTTTAAACAGGGGGAATATGTGCCTCACAGGGTGATAACACCTGGCACACCCTGGGCACACGCCTATGGCTGCAATCTAGACAGATACAAAATCACTAATAAAGTATGTAGAAGGTAAAAAAGGAACATCACTACTCTGTAAATATGCTTACATGATCTGGAAGCTCGGGAATAACGCGTAGTCTAGAGGCTTTGGACTTGACTGTTCTGTTTGGCAAGGTTGCCTGGCTGGATCACAAGTTTGACTGAACAGAATGACAAATATTTTAGCAATGAGGCAGTTTATATGTCAACACAAGTCATCCTATTAACCGACTTGAGTACAACCAGCCTGTCAGGTTTTTCCCAAAACAATCAGTGCTGCCAGCTATAGTTAGCAACACTAATCATTGTATTCACTGGCAGAACACAATAAAACTGCAGGAGTGATTCCCCCATTCACAGGTCAGCAGGTGAGAGGGTGTGTGGGGACAGGCTGGGGAAAGATACTAGTCAGTGGCTGGGTAGGCACTGGTTAGTGGCACTGGTTAGTATCAGAGCCAGATACACACAGGTTACATATGCCGTGGTCGTTAGAGCGAGAGCAATAATTCTAGCACTAGACCTCCTCTGTAACTCTAAACATGTAACCTGTAAAAAAAAATTTAAGTATCGCTTGGTACACAAAAAAAATCATGCTAACTTTAGTGTTTTTTTTTTTATGAATGAAACAGTTTCTTTAAAAAAAAAAACGTTTGAAAAATTGCTGCACAAATATCGTGTAACATAAACAGTTGCAAAGACCACCATTTTATTCCATAGGGTGTCTGCTAAAACAATATATATAATATAGTGTCAGAATTGGCCTGGGTGGCAATTACCATAAGTAATATACAAATAATTATTATAAGCACTGAGTGTAATATTTGTTACGAAAAGTAAGAAGGTCTGGACCTTTAAAATGGGTTTCTTGTAAAAGCAGAATATCTACCCTTTGCTTGTGGTCATGATACATGATACATGATACCTTGAGTGCTTCTACACTACACTTATATATACACTAATACAATACTTGTTTTCATCTTTTATTTTATCTCGGTGTCAAATTTGACTGTAAAAGTGGAAATACAACTTAACCACTTCCCTACCCGCCCATAGTCATATGACTCCCACAAGGTGGATCTCCCATCCTGGGTGGGCGTCATATGACGTCCTCCCATTCCCGGCCGCCTGGGGGGCGCGCTTGTGCCGCCGGTGGCGCGCGCGGCGTCGCTCGGGGCCCGGTGCGAGTGCCCGGCGGCCACGATGTCCGCCGGGCACCCGCGATTGCCCGTTAAAACAACGGGACCGTGCGGGACCGTGGAGCTGTGTGTGTAAACACACAGCTCCACGTCCTGTCAGCGGATAGGAGACCGATCATGTGATCCCAGTGCGGAGGAACACATGATCGGTCTCCTCCCCTTGAGTCCCCTCCCCCCAGAGTTAGAATCACTCCTATAGGGAACACATTAACCCCTGCAGCGCCCCCTAGTGTTAACCCCTTCCCTGCCAGTCACATTTACACAGTAATCAATGCAATTTTATAGCAACGATCACTGTGTAAATGTGAATGGTTCCAAAAATGTGTCAAAAGTGTCCGAAGTGTCCGCCGCAATGTCGCAGTCACGAAAAAAAAAAATCGCAGATCGCCGCCATTACTAGTAAAAAAAAAAATGCAATAAATCTATCCCCTATATTGTAGACGCTATAACTTTTGCGCAAACCGATCAATATACGCTTATTGCGATTTTTTTTACCAAAAATATGTAGAAGAATACGTATCGGCCTAAACTGAGTAAAAAAAATAGTTTTTTTTTTTAAAAATGGGATATTTATTATAGCAAAAAGTTAAAAATATTGTGTTTTTTTTTTTTCAAAATTGTCGCTCTTCTTTTGTTTATAGCGCAAAAAATAAAAACCGCAGGGGCGATCAAATACCATCAAAAGAAAGCTCTATTTGTGGGAAAAAAAGGACGTCAATTTTGTTTGGGTGTAACGTCGCACGACCGCGCAATTGTTAGTTAAAGCTACGCAGTGCCGAATCGCAAAAAGTGCTCTGGTAAGGAAGGGTGTAAAATGGCCCGGTGCTAAAGTGGTTAAGAGAGAAAACATTTTTGTTATAATCAATGCTACGTGATCTCTTGTGACAGTAAGCGACGGCTGCATGGTATAGGAGGGAGGGAAATTGTATAATGTATAGCCAGCCTTTGGGCTGGAAGTCCACTTTAAATAACCATATTATGGTTGCATTGTCACCAAAAACCATAATAAATGTATCTTTGTAAGCAAAGTAAACAACACCATAATAAATAGTGAACAAATAATCTCACATTTGCTATATACACACATCTATTTTGAATGAGTTGATAATTACATTTTTGAAACTGAAACTTTAGAAACAACAGTAGAAATTTAGTGCACAATGTCTGAGTGTGAATTACAGAATAGACAGTTGCTTTTTGTTTGATAAAAAAAATGCTAAATTAAGTGCTTTCTGATAGGAGTTTATTTTTGAACTGGATTGATCAGACAACCCCTGGCAATGGAAGTATGATGTGATCATGCAGGAAGATGACTAAATCACTCGAAAAAGATGTGGCATTTACACAGTCTGCAATAATGGAAAATGTCTGTGCGGATGAGCTCCAAAGATTATTTACTATAATTGGCTGTTAAGTGTAAGGTTTACCATAAGTATAAATAGCTACATATATACCTACTGCCTACTTTGAGTGCTATTGGAATGTTCATTGTTTTTTTTTTCTTTATTTACGAAGATTGCAAAAGCAGATACAAACATGATTGTACATTAATCATTGCAGAGATTGTTTATGTTCATTGTAATATAAAAATACACTTTGGTTTTAGTAGCAATTATTTTAAAATGCCCTTTCACCATCATTCATCTCATTCTGAATAATTTTCCATTATTTCTCTTGTCGTCTGCCAGCATCCAAAGATACAGTATAATATAAATCAACTGACCCTTAGGATAAAAGATGCAGTAGCTGAGTACAGGGGTGTAGAAATAACAATGCAATCATACTAGGCACAGTTGTCTTTCTCTGTGACCAAGTATGATTGCCCCCCCCCCCCCCCCCCCCCCCCATACTCAGGCTGGGCTCAGGCACCCTTACATCATCAGCTCCACGAGTGCTCTGGGAATTATGAGAGTCCTGTGCTCGAGCACAGTTAGTGATCACACCGTGCCAGAGTCCAACTGAACTGTACCCCAAGCCACCTCTTCCAACAGGTCCTGTATGTTAAACCGCACCCGAGCACAGTATGGAGTAATCAAACTACACAAGTGAACTGCACACTGCATTAGATCTCTTTTTTAGAGTTTTTTTTTCTTTTTTTTTTTCACCTGGTGATCCAAGTACTTCTGTTATTTTTCAATTTTCTTAACAGACTAAGGCCGGCCATAGATGATTTGAATATTGTCCGGTTCAGCAGGAACTGGCGAGATTCTAACCATGTATGGGCAGGCTGAATGTACCAAGTTGATCGATCGATCAACTTGGGTACAACCAGCCTGCCGGATTTCACATGCAATTTTAGCTAGCGGCTGGCATAGACACTAGCAATATTGCAATATTGTCTTCTCCCGGTGGCGATGGCCACCCCCGCCCCCCCCCCCCCCTCCTGCCGGAAGAATACAATGGGGGAAGGATTCACCTGTCAACACTGTCTGTGTTGATGGGGAAATAAAGTGAATTTCTTTAATGCAACCCATGGTTACAGGAAAGAAATTTGTTCTGTGTATGGCCTGCATAAGCTGTCTAGCAATTAGAGGATTGAGACAAACCATTTTTAACTCTGACAGGGGTGCTTACAATTCATTTAGATAAAACTTTTATTCCAAAAGAAAAAATAACTTTTTTCTGTAACTACTTAAACAGTGTTAGCTGGAGTTAGGCTTTAATTAATTTACTAGTCCATTTTACACTACCCTCTCCAGACAATGCTGCTGTCCGGGAGTGTTTCCATTGATCTTCCAGATACAGGAGCCTCCCTAATACAGGAAGTGTGTAACTGGCTAGATGACCAAGTGAAAATAAAGAGAAAAATGTTGGTCTGTTGGGAATATTGAAATCTTAGTCAGTCCTTCATAGTAAGGACAGACATTGATAGATAATTGTGATGCCTCACCCTACTTTGATATTAACAATAGATAATGTGGGTAGTAATTGTCACGTCTACCCCAACGCAGGTGGTCAGACACTATAGTTGGCTACTGTGTGCTTCACCTATAGCAGCCCCCTTTCCCTTAAGGCAAGCATGCTTACCGGTACTTGGTTGCCCCCAGGACTTATAAACAATGCTATATTGCCTGGCCACCACCCCGGGGCAGATGCGAACTGAGCAAAGTCAAGAGATACTTTCAGTTAGCAGACAGGTAGCGTGGTTCAATGACAGTCCAGGTAAAAAGGCAGGCTGAGTTCAAGGAATAGTCCAATAATTCGGTCCGAAGTCATACACAGGGAAATACAAACTTGTAAAACAAGGCAGACAGATAGGGAGCTCAATCAGGAACAACACACTTATCACTCACTATCACAAGCAAGGGACTGAGCGCTTGGTTTGCTTATAACAGGTGACTGACCACATCAATCACTTTGCAGGTGGACACAGACAGGGAGAATGCAATAGCCAAAACCCAGATGCTGGAATGAGGAGCAGGAGCACCTAACCGCTTCAGCCCCAAAAGATTTTACCCCCTTCCTGACCAGAGCACTTGTGATTCGGCACTGTGTCGCTTTAACTGACAATTGCGCGGTCGTGCGACGTTGCACCCAAACAAAATTGACGTCCTTTTTTTCCCACAAATAGAGGTTTCTTTTGGTGGTATTTGATCACCTCTGCAGATTTTATTTTGTGCGCTATAAACAAAAAAAGAATGACAATTTTGAAAAAAACACAATATTTTTTACATTTTGCTATAATAAATATCCCCCAAAAATATATAAAAAAAAATATTTTTCCTCAGTTTAGGTCGATATGTATTCTTCTACATATTTTTGGTAAAAAAAAAAATCACAATAAGCGTGTAGTGATTGGTTTGAGAAAAAGTTATAGCGTATGGTATTTTTATTATTCGTTTTTTTTTTTACTAGTAATGGGGCAATCTGTGATTTTTCTTGGGACTGCAACATTATGGCGGACACATCGGACAATTTTTACACATTTTTGGGACCATTGGCATTTATACAGTGATCAGTGCTATAAAAATGCATTGATTACTGTAAAAATGTCACTGGAAGGGGTTAACACTAGGGGGCGATCAAGGGGTTAATTGTGTTTCCTAGTGTGTGTTCTAACTGAAGGGGGAGGGGACTGTGTAGGGTAGATGACAGATCGCTGTTAATACACTGTATGAACAGACGATCTGTCTTTTCTCCCCTCAGAGAACCGGAAACCGGTTCTCCGTGTGCAGCCGTGATCGCGGGAGCACTCGCATCGGCTTGGTGGTATTTGATCACCACTGCATTTTTTTTTATTTTTTACGCTGAAAACAAAAAAAGACTGACAATTTTGAAAAAAAAAAAAATATATATATTTTTTACTTTCTGCTATAAAACATTTCCAATAAAAAAAACAAATGTCTTTATTAACTGCTTCCCAACCGGCGCACGACAATGTACGTCGACAGAATGGCACGGACAGGCATAAGGGCGTACAGGTACGTCCCCTTTAAGATACCGCCGTGCCATCGAGCGCACGCCGGTCGGGACCCTGTGAGTCCGGTCGCGGGTCCTGCGGACTTGATCGCCACGATCGGCTCACGGGATGGCTGAACGGGGAGATGCGGAAGTAAACAGCATCTCCCCGTTCTGCCTAGCAACTAGTGACACCGATCTCTGCTCCCTGTGATTGGAGCAGAGATCAGTGTTCACTAGCTCACAGCCACGCCCCCCCCCACAGTTAGTAACACGGCTCTAGGAACACTTAACCCCTACACTGCCACCTAGTGGTTAACCCCTTCACTGCCAGTGTCATTTACACAGGAATCAGTGCATTTAAATAGCACTGATTGGTGTATAAATGACAATTGAAAATGTGTCAAAATTGTCCGATGTGTCTGCCATAATGTCGCAGTCACAATAAAAATTGATGCAATGATATTATACCCCAATAAAACTTCAGAGATTCTATCCGGAAACTTCAGGCTGTTGCTGGAGATGTGGAGAGGAACCAGGAACCCTATTCCATATATTATGGGCATGCCCTAAGATCAAGCTTTACTGGGGGGAGGTCCGGAGAATATCCCAGAAATTTATAGAAATTTTAATTTCGGGCGATCCCGCTTTCTTTCTGCTCCATTGTTCCCAAATACCGATACAGGCATATAGAAAGTCTATTCTATGCCATCTGATTAATGCGGCTAAGGCAACTGTTACTATGTGCTGGAAGGATCCGAGTCCATCTTCAATAGTAAGGTGGCTCAATAGAGTAAGAGAGAGCGGAGCTATGGAGGACCTAGTGGCCTCAGGCCAAAACAGAAAAGAGCGGTATAATAAAACATGGGCAGGGTGGAATAGATTCATGAACACGGAGGAAGGGAAGAAAATGTTGGGGGAAAATGAAGGAGAGGATGGATAAGGGGGCGAGTCCGATTGTCTGGGAATATATGAGTTTGAATTCCCCCGTCTCGCTGGGATGGGAGGGGGGGGGAGGGGGGAGGAAAATCTTTCTTTTGTTTATTTTTTTCTTTTCTTTCCCTTTTTTTTAATTAAATTTTATTTTTTTTGAGGTTTATGTTTTTGGGGTTTTGCAGGGGGGTTGGAGGAGGATAAAAAGTAGGGGAGGGACAAGGGGAAAGGTGGGGGTATGAAGGGAAAGCACCATAAGCCCCCGGTACAGAAATATCAAGAACAATTGTTAAAAGGTGATGGTTTAATCTGAAGAATATTGGTTTGTCTTTATGCTGTAAACGAGAAGTGATATATTATGTTCTGAAATGGAATTCTTTTTGTTTTTCTTCGTTCTTGTTATATATGAAATACTGAGTGATAATGTATTCTGTATTACCCCTTTCTTTGCAAAAAAATAAAAAAATAAAATATGAAAAAAAAAAAAAATCGCTGATCACCGCCATTACTAGTAAAAACATTTTTTTTAATAAAAATGCTATAAAACTATACCCTATTTTGTAAATGCTATAACTTCTGCGCAAACCAATCAATAATCGCTTATTGCAATTTTTTTTACCAAAAATATGTAGAAGAATACATATCGGTCTAAACTGAGGAAAAAAAATATTTTTTTATATATTTTTGGGGGATATTTATTATAGCAAAAAGTAAAAAATAATGTGTTTTTTTTCAAAATTGTCGCTCTTTTTTTGTTTATAGCGCAAAAAATAAAAACCGCAGGGGTGATCAAATACCACCAAAAGAAAGCTCTATTTGTGGGAAAAAAAGGACGTCAATTTTGTTTGGGAGCCACGTCGCACGACTGGGCAATTGTCAGTTAAAGCGATGCAGTGCCGAATCGCAAAAAGTGGTCCGGTCTTAAGCCAGCAAAATGGTCCGGTCTGAAAGTGGTTAATTTAGGCCAATATGTATTATGCTACATATTTTTGGTAAAAAAATCCCAATAAGTGCATATTGATCGGTTTGCTCAAAAGTGTCTACAAACTATTGTATATACAGTATACTTGATTTTTTATGTATTTTTTTACTAGTAATGGCAGCAATTGGTGACTTATAGTGTGGTATTATGGCAGACATTCTGACTGACGCTTTTTGGGAACCAGTGACACTAATACAGTGATCAGTGCTAAAAATATGCACTGTCACTGTACTTAGGACACTGGCTGGGAAGATGTTAAACATCTAGGGTGATCAAAGGGTTAAATGGGTGCCTAGCTAGTGTTTTGGTGTATACTGTGTGCTGCTTTTACTAAGAGAAGTGATGAATTTTATGCCCTGTTTTGCAGGAAAAGAAAATCCTTTACTTCCCCACTGACAAGACAGAACTCTGCCTTGTTTACGTAGGCAGAGCTCTGTCCTGTGTGTTTTCCAAACAATGGGCGGGTGTCGGTAGACATCCATTGGCATCTGCTGTGTCTAATCACAGCCGGGTCACCAGTGGCATGCACAGGTGCTCCCCTACCCAGAGGTGCCCGGGATCACTTACCTAGTACTTGATTCAGTGCAGCAGAGCCACTTATCCACCGTACATGTAAGTGATATGGTTGGCTGGCGGTTGATATACAAAAGAAGTTGGTATCCCTTACACAAAGATGCTCCTTCTGCTTACAACTCATCATCTGTAGGTTAAAAATGGTAAATGTAAAATACTCATAATCAATATTTCATGTTTCCCTGATCACAAAGAAATAAATATACTTTTCAGATAAAAATAACTAAGTAAAGAAAATGTACACAATTAACATATAGTCTTTAAAAGTAAAAGAACTTTTACTTTCTTGGGGAATGTGTTGGCATCATTTTACTAAGTGCTTTATCGTGTACATTTGCCAGGTGAAAAATAGGCAGGTTACCAACTATTTCTAAAATGTAAATGCATACTGTATATCTTCGAGGTTAAGCAATACTGCATTGTTTCTATGCTTTACAAAATACATAGTAACAGCAATTTATTTAGAAGTAATCATTTAACATTTAGGTATCTCATATTTTGCCTATGCATCAACATGTTTGTTGGGGTGTGTTAATCTGAAAGCAGATTCACACATTTCGATTTAAGCATAATGGAATGTATTGAAATCAGAATTGCTGTCATTTTGTTTTCTACCTAATCTCTTTGGCAACAATCAACTGGGTCTGCTGCCAGTCCTTTTCTAATTCAGACCTTTAATGCAAGAAACACCACAATTAACGCATCTAAAATGAACTGATTACATATAATTAAGTGCATTTGGCATTAGCTCTACATAAATTAATTCAACGAGTAACTCTATCATTAATTATGTTGTTAGGGTTGCATTCAACCAATGAAAATACTCTGAACATAGGCTGTTTTCTTATCATTATCATTAAATCACTGCATGTTTTTAGAAAAGTGCAGTGGTAAATGTAAATCAGTTTGTTATGGAATAAATACGGTCTATGCAGTGTTACCGTTATGCACAGCAATGCACATTACATGAGTTGACACATTATGTTGCTATTCAAAATGAATGGTACCATAATGTATAGTGAGTTGCAGTGCCTTGCGACAAAAAGTTTGTGACATTTCTGATAATTTGGATGTTTTTGTGCATCGAAAACCCATTGATTTTAATGGACTGCCCCAACGCAACACACAATTAACATGTGGCATAACATGCGGTAACACACCTGCCTTAACACACTGCAAGACTGTAAATAGACACTTTGGGGGTTATTTACTAAAGGAAAATCCACTTTGCACTGCAAGTGCACTTGGAAGTGCAGTCACTGTAGATCAGAGGGGGATATGCAAGGAAAATAAAAAACAGCATTTTAACTTGCACATGATTGGATGATAAAATCAGCAGAGCTTCCACTCATTTCAGATCTACCCCTTAGATTTAGAGTGACTGCACTTTCAAGTGCACTTGCAGTGCAAAGTGGATTTGTCTTTAGTAAATAACCCCTTTATATGTAATTAAACTCGCATTCACTCTTCTTCCTTGTTATCCAACACATATATTGAACATACATGGGGTAATTTTGAAAAATTTCATACATTATCACCAGAAAGAATACCGTAGTTACATGGAATTAAACTATTAAAAGTAATCTACCATTCAGACTTTAATTACTCTCTTGTTTTAATAGACCATTGAATTGGTAATCCATCAACACCACCTAAATGTTTAACAAAGGCATGTTCAACCAAATGCCACTGCTTATTTGTTAGCTTGGTCATTGTAAACTGGGAAACAATCAAACTTGGTGACAGATTGTTGGTAAGGTCGGCCATACACACGGGTTGCAAGAAAGAAATTGGCACGATTCCCCCACCCACACAGACAGTGCTGACAAGGGACTCAGAAATTGTCTTCTCCTAGTTGAGGGGCGGGAAAGCTGTCCCTGACGGGATAAGACAGTGATTATCACTAGCGGCTATAGCAGCCGCTAGCAATACATACAAAATAAAATCCGGCATGCTGGTTGTACCCAAGTTGATCAACCGATCAACTTGTTACAAACTGTCTGCGCATTAACGGTTTGAATATCAGCCGGTTCTGCTGAAGTGATCAAATACCACCAATAGAAAGCTCTATTTGTGGGCAAAAAAGGACGTCAATTTTGTTTGGGTACAGTGTCGCACAAGCGCGCAATTGTCAATAAAAGTGACGCAGTGCCGAATCGCAAAAAATGGCCTAGTCATTGAGCAGCCAAATCTTCAGAGGCTGAAGTGGTTAAACTGCTAAGCATCAATGCTTACAGTGCCTTTGTTGCTCCTCGGCACCAGACACAATTCTAAAGCTTAGTGGAACAATTGCTACTATCTGTGTGACCACAGTACTGTTAGCACATATCAGCATTGCAGTGTACCAATCATCCACGCTTGCCAAGTAGAGTAGAGTGACTCCCTGTAGTGCTGACCAGTGGCGGCTGAAGGTAATTTTTTTTTTAGGGGGGCGGCAAACAGTGCACCAGCAATCCCCTAACCCTCCCCCGGGCAGTCGGTTCACTTACCTCAACCACGGGTGGCTTCCCTGCCTTTCCTCCGTGGCATCACGAGCGGGCATCTCTTTCCACTGCTCAGCAGCTTCCATCTCCTCTCTCCTCCTCGGAGGCCAATCAGAACGATTCTTCTTTTGGCCAATTGGGAAACGCGTCTCACACCTGTCTGGAATCCTGAAAGGGGCCGGACGCATGAATAGGGGGTAGCAGTGGCGATGGAGGAGGAGGTGGCGCACGTGCGCCCTTAATAGACGGGCCGACATATTGGACCGCTTTGCAGGTAGACATTTCTTTCCGAATTTGTTTTTTAACTAACTTCGACAAATTAGTAAATATTCAAATTAAAGAAAGCCTGTTTAACGAATCTTTCCGTAAATTCATAAATTTGAATATTTAGAAAATTAAGAATTTTCAAAATTCTGGATTTTGAATTTTCGAATTCACGGATTTCAAATTTTCAAATTTATTTTTCGAAAATGCGAAAATCCAGAAATTTGGGTTGGGTCGGTCAGTCAGCCGGTGCACTTATCTCAACCACAAGCGGCTTCCCCGGCTCTCCTTCATGGGCATCACGAGCGGGCATCTCCTTCCCCTGTTCGGCGGCTTCTGTCTCGGCGGAGGCCAATCAGAATGCGTCTCCTTTTGGCCAATCGTGTAACGCGTCTCACACCTGCTTTTCCTTATTGACGGAGAGGCAATTCAGTGTTAGAATAGTGAATATTCATTCACTATTCTAACACACCTGGATGGGCTCCGAGCGCAATGCTCTGCTTCCGGAGCAAACCCTATTTTGAAGCCTATTAGAGCCTCTGGCTCTAATCAGGTGCTTAAAAAAAGAAAAACAGCCACTGTAATTAATGCGCCCAGCATCCTGAAAGGGATGAAAAAGGGATGGCATGTGCAATTCATTTAGTTCCGAATTCTCAATTTTTCAAATTTCCGAATTTCTAAATTTCTGATTTTTGAATTTTCGAATTTTCGAAATTTCAAATTTTTGAATTTCCCAACTTTCGAATTTCGGATTTCCGAATTTTCAAATTTACGAAATTTCGAATTTATGGATTTGTGAATTCACAATATTACAGGTTTCGGATTTTCGAATTTACAAAATTTCGATCATAACGAATGACTCAAAAAACGAAAATGAACTAATCTTTCAGCAGAGTACATTTGCAGGACAGCGCTATTCTCACACAGAGAGCAGCAATTCTTCCATGCAGCCCATTCTTCATATTTTTTTATTTTTTTCATTTCTCTAATTTTTTTCCATTCTTATTGTCCTTTTTTAATGTGAGAGGCGGAGAGGCGGAGAGGCAATTCAGTGTTAGAATAGTGAATATTCATTCACTATTCTAACACACCTGGATGGGCTCCGAGTGCAATGCTCTGCGTCCGTAGCAATTCTCCATATTTTTTTCTTTTTTTCATTTCTCTCATTTTTTTCCATTCTTATTGTCCTCTTTTAATGTGAGATTTTTAATTATTATCATTTTATTTCTTATTTTTTCTTCCTCTTTTCCTTTTTTCTTTTCCCTCTTAGTCTTCTACTTTTTTCTTATATTTTTTTTAATTTTTCCCCCAATAGGGGACCTCCCAGGGGAAGCATATGTAGCCATAAAACATGACAGGGTTTCAACCCTTTCCTACTGCGTCCAAAACAAAAAAAAAGTAAGTTATAAATACACTTTAAGGGCAATGCAAAACTTCAGATATGTATAATCATCATCACTAAATAAGGTATCTATTATTACAAATATATTCTTTTTTTATAAGGCGAATAAGAACACAGTTTAATTCAAAATAAATATGGCATGCCAATATTTTATGTTTTGCAATGACACCCCACAAAGTCTTAAGCATTTAAAATAATTAAGAAACAAATATTCCACACTAATGGTCATTAAAATAATTTAAAACATTTTATTCAATACTAATAGCATTTGCATGTTCCTGGGAGGGGAGCAGATTGAGAAATGAGGAGTTTTGATTGTGGGGTGATGGCTCAACTGTAGCAAACTAGTGTGCACTTATTTCCAAATTGAGCATGCACCTGCATATGCATCATGGTCTTTTTCAGTAAATTAAAGTACGTTATCCTTCCTGCATCACCGAAATTAACTGCCCGGTAAATGAGTGTCCTACTTTAATATACCTGACTTATGTTCTTATAGCACCATCTAGTGGCTCATCAAGGTCATATTCCATGAACATGCACCAGGATTAATGAATTAAGAGAAACAAATTATCAATAAATGTATTGCTGAAAATATAGATTTTTTTATTATTATTATTGAAGCATTACAGTGACTTAGGGGCTTACTTCGAAGTACCAAATGATTGGTCCACCAATACATCACTACCAAACTGAACACCTGCAGCATTTATTAAGCTTATTTTATGCCTGGATTTCTTAATGTTTTGAATCACCCAAAACTATTTAACTGCCATTTTTTAAGCCAGTCTCGCTAAAAATTGCTGATCTCTGCCATTAGCAGTATATAAAAAAAAAGTCCATAAAGCTATCCCATAGTTTATTGATGCTATAACTTTTGTGCAAACCAATTATTATACGCTTATTGGGATTTTTTTTATCAAAAAAAATGTAGCAGAATACATATTGGCCTAAATTGATGAAGACATTTTTTTTTTCATTTTTTTATTGGATATGTTTTATAGCAGAAAGTAAAAAATATTGTTTTTTTTTTTTTAAATTGTTGGTCTTTTTTTGTTTATAGCGCAAAAAATCTCTATCTTTGTTTTTCGGGTCAGCAAATCAGACAATAATAGTCAGAGTATCAGAAAGACCACCAGGGAACTAGCATTCTCAAAAGGGGGGTTCAGTAATGGCAGCTCCCATTAATGTCTTATGACAGTGTCCCTAGGTCATTGTCCAAAAACAGGCATGCAGATACAGAGCAATGAATGAATGAATGACTTGTATAGCGCTACCTATACAACTGAATTGCCTCAGGGGGCTTTTTTTGCCACCGGTGTCCATCTGTGGTATAGTGCAGTCCTTGCCCCATGGGGTCCCAACATCCTTACAAACACATAAACATATTTGGCCAATTTTATTGACAGGATCTAATTAACCTACCAGCATGTCTTTGGAGTGTGGGAGGAAACTCCAGGCAGATGGTGTCATGGCCAGGATTTGAACCAGCAACCCTATTTCTGCTAGGTGAAAGTGCTAACCACTACACCACTGTGCTGCAGACCATATTTTTCTACATGCTGTTTGGGGGTTGATGACACAAAATATTTGACACCAAAGGTTCCACATGGCATTCAAGCAATTAGTAAACCCTCCTTCTAAAAAAAGCTAATCATAACAGTTTTATTTAATTTAGATAGTGAGATTGATTTACTAAAGGCAAATATACAGTGCACTGCGAGTGCAGTTGCTCTAGATCTGAGGGATGCTCTGAAATGAGGGGGAAGCTCTGCTGTTTTCTATCATCCAATCATGTGCAAGCAAACTGCTGTTTTTTTATTTTCCTTTCATGTGATTGAGTATTCTTTGCAAAGTGAAGCTTTGATTAATTTACTAAACTTTGGAACCACTGCACTTGCAGTGCACAGTATACTTGCCTTTAGTAAATCAACCCCAATATCTTTGTTTTGAATTGAAAGAGTACGTTTTGATGCGATTATAGTTTTAATATCCCCGCAGGGATATGCAATTAGCTGGGCCTCCTGCTGTTGCAGAACTACAAGTCCCATGATGCATAGCAAGACTCTGACAGCCACAAGCATGACACCCAGAGGCAGAGGCATGATGGCACTTGTAGTTTTGCAACAGCTGGAGGTCCGCTTATTGCATGTCCCTGTAAGTCTTGATGAACCCTCTATTTAAAAAGAAAAAATATTTTTTGGTATGAAGTAAAAGTAGTTATAGTTACATTGGTTTGTTATATATTATATAAGGTCACTTGCCAGTGACTTCATCATCCTTCGCCTGCGTTCCAAACCTCACTTTGCTTCCAGTTCACTGCGTCCGGTGTTTCCCCTCTGTGCAGTCTCCTGGACACAGCAGACCTAGCATCCCAGCCGGCAGGAGGACCTGATGAATCTGATGATCCCCATGTCCAGGATTTATTTGATTTAAGGCTTACCTACTACATTTAATATGTGAGTTCCCTGTGTATATTTATATTGTGTGATTAAAACTGCTACACCCAGAGGCACCTCTTTCCTTGTACCACATTGGTTTGTTCTAGACCAGGGGTCTCGACTGGTGGCCCTCCAGCAGTTGCAAAACTACAAGTCCCATCATGCCTCTGCCTGTGGGAGTTATGCTTGGAACTGTCAGCCTTGCAATGCCTCATGGGACTTGTAGTTTTGCAACAGCTGGAGGGCCACCAGTTTGAGACCCCTGTTATAGACTCTTTGGAGCCCATTTATATAAAGAAAAAAAAATGCTGTGTAAATGATTCGGCATTCCCACAGCAATTACAAATAATCCCTGTACAATATCTAATATGTTTATTTCCTATGATTGTCATGATCTAGTGGCAATAATGCAGTATTTTTTTTTTAAATACCTCAATCAGTAAACTACTGCATTATGACCACTAGATGGAGCTGGCAATCATATAGAAATAAACACATTAGACACATCCTGGGGTTATTCGTGACAGCTATGTGAATGCTGACAGATTCACACAACAGATTTTTTTATAAATAAACCCCTTTACATAATGAGCTTGATTTTATTGCTTACCTGTTCAGGTTTGTGTGAAAAGTAATTCAGAGCCACACCTGTCCCTTGAGAGGATTAACTCTGCTGTTATTTATTCAGAATGACATTGACTGAACGGTAGTAAAAGTTCATATATGTCACTGAATGCTAAAAATAAATACCTTAAATTTATATCACTAAAAGTCTGTAATTAAAAACTTAAAATGAACAACTGCATTATTTTAATGTTTTAATTTCCTTTTAAAAGCTTGATATTTACTGTATATTTATGTAATATTAACCATTTTGCCAGAATGCCAGAAACTGAGAGGTGTAAATGGAGCCGCCATTATCTGACTATATACAATATATTTGACACTTAGCAATGGCAGAAGTAAAAAATAACATCTTTAATTAAAATTGCAACCTTGGAATGTTGCTTGACCAGAAAACACAGAGGAAAGCGACAGTTGTCTTACCTGTGTGCATAGTGGCTGCAGTTCTGCATACAACTTGTTTCTTACCTTCATATACAGCATACAGGGCCGGATTAACATAGGGGCTATTGGAGCTGCAGGCCCCTTTCTCAAGATAGGCCCATTTGCCCAAAAAAAAAAAAGATTGACTTTGAGGGTTGTAGCTCGGCGATCAGGAGTCACAGAGACTCCTAGCTAAAGACCTACTCCAGCACTGGTTAAAATATGGGGCTGCTTTCATCTATGGTTCCGGAGATACAGGGCTGCTTGCGCAGCCTGTCAGAAGCTACATACAGAGCGGCCAGTTTAAATACAAGCTGACACACTCTGCAGCAGACTGAGAGGATGAACTCACAGTGCTTATAATAATTATTTGTATATTACTTATGGTAATTGCCACCCAGGCCAATTCTGACACTATATTATTTATAAAATCCAGAGTGTAGCGCTTAAGGTATGTGTGATAAAAAAATTGGAAAAATTATTATCAAGAAGTGTAATAGTCCATCTTCAATTCTAATCGATCAAACACAGCAACGACTTGATTGTTAATATGAAACAAAGTGTTCTACCCGAGTTCAGTGCACAACAGGAACAAAAAAGTGAACAATCCAAAAACTTGTGATCTCGATCTGCTTACCAGAACCAAGTTGTATATGAGCGATGTTGTCATATGATGTCGGAGGTTGATGCGATTTGATGAATGCGATAAATGAAGACTGGATCCAGAATTCTTCAATGGGTGTTAATAGCAGGATTCACAGAACCAGATGGATGGAAATAAGCGTACGTCAACTCTAGAGGGCGCTTCCGCCACGTTCACGCCGTGAACGTGGCGGAAGCGCCCTCTAGAGTTGACGTACGCTTATTTCCATCCATCTGGTTCTGTGAATCCTGCTATCACAAGTTTTTGGATTGTTCACTTTTTTGTTCCTGTTGTGCACTGAACTCAGGTAGAACACTTTGTTTCATATTAACAATCAAGTCGTTGCTGTGTTTGATCGATTAGAATTGAAGATGGACTATTACACTTCTTGATAATAATTTTTCCAATTTTTTTATCACACATACCTTAAGCGCTACACTCTGGATTTTATGTTTTATTAATTTGCTTATCAACAAATTGTGTTGGCCGCTATCACTTCACATTATTGTAATTAGCGCAGATATTTGGTTCACCCTTTTTTTCACTATATTATATGTATTGTTTTAGCAGACACCCTATGGAACAAAATGGTGGTCTTTACAACTGTTTATGTTACACGATATTTGCGCAGCAATTTTTCAAACGTTTTTTTTGGAAAGAAACTGTTTCATTCATAAAAAAAAAAAACACTAAAGTTAGCATGATTTTTTTTGTGTACCAAGCGACACATTAATTTTTTTTTTACAGGTTACATGTTTAGAGTTACAGAGGAGGTCTAGTGCTAGAATTATTGCTCTCGCTCTAACAACCGCGGCATATGTAACCTGTGTGTATCTGGCTCTGATACTAACCAGTGCCACTAACCAGTGCCTACCTAGCCACTGACTAGTATCTCTCCCCAGCCTGTCCCCACACACCCTCTCACCTGCTGACCTGTGAATGGGGGAATCACTCCTGCAGTTTTATTGTGTTCTGCCAGTGAATACAACGATAAGTGTTGCTAACTATAGCTGGCAGCACTGATTGTTTTGGGAAAAAACTGACAGGCTGGTTGTACTCAAGTCGGTTAACCCCCCTGTCGGTAATACCGAGTCTGGCTCGGGGTGGGAACTTCAGTACCAAAAGCAGTAACCCTGAGCCAGACTCGGGCTTGCATTGCAGGATACAGGGGGAAGTTACTTACCTTATCCCCTGGATCATGCAATGTCTCCCCGCTGTGTGTGCGAGCCGTCTGCTCGCTCGATTCACACAGTGCCCGGGTGCCACTGATCTCCGTTCCCTGCGATGTTTCGACGCACGGGAGCGGAGATCGGCGCCAAATTCAAAAAAGTTAAAAAACATAATACACATACAGTACTGTATAGGGATGGGCCCGGTGTTCGATTCAAACCCATGTTCGAATAGAACATCGGGCGTTCGCCCGCTCGGCGAGCCCAGAACTATTTGGGGCTCAAATTCGTGTGATGCGAGCGGCCCGCAATGCACTGCGCCAGTTGCAGTGCATTGCTGGCTGATGATTGGCCAAGCATGCACTGTGACCCGCATGCTTGGTCAATCAAAGAGCCAGCGGCGAGGAGAGCAATAATTGACCACAGGCAGGATGCCTGTGGCCAATTATAGCTCAGGGGGTTTAGTACACGCCCCACAGTAGAAAAGGCCACCGCGCCGGCGGCCTCGCATATTGTGTTGTGTTCCAGCGTCAGTGTCAGTGTTATGTGCTGCTGACTGCTGACTGCTGACATTATGTGCTATGATTCTGGGGATTTGTGTGTGCATGCTGTTAGTACAGCATTGCAGTATCACATCTGGGGGGTGTCTATAGTATGCCTGTGAAGGGGGACATGTTTGCTGTCCCTGCAAAAAGTGTAATTTTTGCAGGAAAAAAAGCTATTTAAAATCACTCGCGGCTAATGTATTGACAGCTCCCGTAACACAGAGAACAGTCATTCATTGAAAGCCATTCATAAAAAAAAAGTCATTGATAAAAAAAAAAAGCATGGGGGTCCCCCCAAATTCAATAACCAGGCCCTTCAGGTCTGCTATAGATATTAAGGGGGACCCCAGCCAAAAAAATAAAAAAAATGGCGTGGGGTCCCCCTCAAAATCCATCCCAGACCCTTGAGGTCTGGGATGGATTTTAAGGGGAACCCCAGCCCAAAAAAATGGCGTGGGGTCCCCCTCAAAATCCATACCAGACCCTTATCCAAGCATGCAACCTGGCAGGCCACAGGAAAAGAGGGGGGGACGGGAGCGGCCCCCCTCCCTCCTGAACCATACCAGGCCAAATGCCCTCAACATTGGGAGGATGCTTTGGGGGTCTGAGACCCCCAAAGCACCTTGTCCCCATGTTGATGAGGACAAGGGCCTCTTCCCCACAACCCTGGCCATTGGTTGTGGGGGTCTGCGGGGGGGGCTTATCGGAATCTGGAAGCCCCCTTTAACAAGGGGACCCCCAGATCCCGCCCCCCCTGTGTGAAATGGTAAGGGGGTACTTACCCCTACCATTTCACCAAAAAAGTGTCAAAAATGGTAAAAATGACAGGAGACGGTCTTTGACAATTCCTTTATTAAAATCTTCTTTCTTCTGGTCTTCTTCCTTCTTCCTTTCTTCATTCTTCGGTTTCTTCATCTTCTCCTTCCGGCATCTTCTTCCATCTTCTTCTTCCATCATCTTCTTCCTCCGATCCGCTTCTTCTTGCTCTGGTCTTCTCGTCCGGCATTTTCTTCCATGGAGTCGGCGTCTCTTCTGGGCCACTCCGCGCAATGGGAGGCTCCCGCTGTGTGAGGCTTTGCTGCGTCTGACAGGTCTTTTATAATGGAGGGCAGGGCCACCTGGTAACCCCGCCCCCCTCTGACGCACGGGGACATCATGGGGAATTCCCTATGGCTTTCCCCATGACGTCAGGGCTGTGAGGCATCTGCCTCTCCTTGGGGGCCCTCCGGACATGATGCATTTTTTGTTTTGCAACACCACACTACACTGTATTATATACTGTGTACACCACCTGAAGTGTATTAGAAAGTGTACAACGGCTACACTGTATTGTATACTGTGTACACCACCAGAAGTGTAGTAGAAACTGTACACACTGTATTAGATACTGTGTACACCACCTGAAGTGTATTAGAAACTGTACACACTGTATTAGATACTGTGTACTGTACACCGCCTGCACTGTATTAGTTACTGTACTGTACAACTCAGACTCACTGTAAAACCACACTATAATGTTGTATATATATATATATATATATATATATATATATATATATATATATATATATATATATATATAGTATACTGTCCCATACTATGGTGTGCTCTCTGTTGGGTCTCTTGGGGTTGGCTGTATTCCATTGTTCTATTGTGTCTGTCTGCCTTAAACTATTATGGGATGTATATGTCTATGTAGATTAGCTTTGAGAGTGGGGGGGGGGGGTTCATCCAACAGCTCTCCCTGCTGCACAGTCTACTGATGAGAAGTTTGAATATCTCTGTGTGCCTGTGTTCAAATAAAACAGTTCATTGTCAGCAGCCAAAATGAGTACTATCTAGTTTGTGGTTGCAAGCAGTTGAAGGATCCAAAAGCTATATTCAGACTGGAAGGAAGCGGTATATGACGAAAGCACTCAAGCGGAGTGTGGGACGTTTCATTACAAAGTACACACACAGACACATGTGCACACACGTACACACACACAGACACATGTACACACACACATACACATGTACACACACACATACACATGTATACACCGGAAACACACACGTACACACATACACACACATGTACACATACATGTACACACACAGACACATGTACACACACATGTGTAGACACACACATGTAAACACACACACACACATGTAAACACACACAAACACAGGTGCACACACATACATACACGTACACATGTGCACACATACATACACACACACACACCCATGTACAAGCATACATACACACACACACACACATGTACACACATACATACACATACACGCGCACACATGTACACATATACAAGCACAGACACATGTGCACACATACACATGCACATACAGTACACACACATGTGCACACAGAGACACATGTATAAAGCCCTTTAAAATGTTCTAGTACAGTACCTTTCCTCATTCACCTGGGTACTGAACTGTAGGGGGAAGCAAAGAGCACAGCACACTCCCCCTCTCATTACTTTCACTTTGCTGAGGCTGACGGAGCTCCCTCCCAGTGCTGATGTACAGTTCTGCAGGGGATTGGGAGATCGGGCTCATATGACAGCCCTTCTCTCCCTTGATCCCACGGCACACCTAAGGACCTCTGGCGGCACCCTAGTTGAGAAAGGAGGCCGGAAGCGATAGACCCCAGATGTCTCCATAAAGAGCACCAGTCATGCTTTATTGTTATCACAAGGAATGTTTACATTTCTTGTGACAGAATATAAAGTGATCAAAAAAAAATGAAAGGGACAGTGTAAAAATTACCTAGCACCAGGGCAGTACTCAAGCACTTGGTTAGGCAACACATGGAAAGAGATAAGGAAGATTTTGTCTCGCAAAAAAATTTTTTTAGTTTAAAGTGATATTAAAGTCTTAGCCCCCGGACACACGGTCGGACATTCCGATCACCAAATCCGTCGGATAATTTCTGACGGATTTTGTCCGAAACTGGTGTTGCATACACACGGTCGGACAAAGTTTTCGGAAAATTTGATCATTCTGAACGAGGTGACGTACAAAACGTACAATGGGTCTACATACAGGGCAGTAGCCAATAGCTTTCGTCTCCCAATTTCTTCTGAGCATGCGTGGCACTTTGTGCGTCGGAATTCTCTACACACTATCGGAAAAAGTCAGATCGGATTTTGTTGTCGTAAAATTTTAGATCCTGCTCTTATTTTCTTTCCGTCGGAAATTCCGACAGAAAAAGTCCGCTAGAGCCCACACATGGTCGGATTTTCCGATAACATAATCCGATCTGACTTTCTCCATCGGAATATCCGACCGTGTGTACGGGGCATTATGAGAGCAGGATCTAAAATTTTCCGACAACAAAATCCGATCAGACTTTTTCCGATCGTGTGTAGAGAATTCCGCAATTTTTTTTACCAAAAATATGTAGAAGAAAACATATCGGTTTAAACTGAGGTAAAAATGTTTTTGTCTATAGCGCAATAAATAAAAACCGCAGAAGTTATCAAATATCACCAAAAGAAAGCTCTATTTATGGAGAAAAAAATTGGTTTGGGTAGAACGTCGCATGACCGCACAACTTACCTTATCCCCTGGATCATGCAATGTCTCCCCGCTGTGTGTGCGAGCCGTCTGCTCGCTCGATTGACACAGTGCCCGGGTGCCACTGATCTCCGTTCCCTGCGACGTTTCGACGCACGGGAGCGGAGATCGGCGCCAAATTCAAAAAAGTTAAAAAAACATAATACACATACAGTACTGTATAGGGATGGGCCCGGTGTTCGATTCAAACCCATGTTCGAATAGAACATCGGGCGTTCGCCCGCTCGGCGAGCCCAGAACTATTTGGGGCTCAAATTCGTGTGATGCGAGCGGCCCGCAATGCACTGCGCCAGTTGCAGTGCATTGCTGGCTGATGATTGGCCAAGCATGCACTGTGACCCGCATGCTTGGTCAATCAAAGAGCCAGCGGCGAGGAGAGCAATAATTGACCACAGGCAGGATGCCTGTGGCCAATTATAGCTCAGGGGGTTTAGTACACGCCCCACAGTATAAAAGGCCACCGCGCCGGCGGCCTCGCATATTGTGTTGTGTTCCAGCGTCAGTGTCAGTGTTATGTGCTGCTGACTGCTGACTGCTGACATTATGTGCTATGATTCTGGGGATTTGTGTGTGCATGCTGTTAGTACAGCATTGCAGTATCACATCTGGAGGGTGTCTATAGTATGCCTGTGAAGGGGGACATGTTTGCTGTCCCTGCAAAAAGTGTAATTTTTGCAGGAAAAAAAGCTATTTAAAATCACTCGCGGCTAATGTATTGACAGCTCCCGTAACACAGAGAACAGTCATTCATTGAAAGCCATTCATAAAAAAAAAGTCATTGATAAAAAAAAAAAAGCGTGGGGGTCCCCCCAAATTCAATAACCAGGCCCTTCAGGTCTGCTATAGATATTAAGGGGGACCCCAGCCAAAAAAATAAAAAAAATGGCGTGGGGTCCCCCTCAAAATCCATACCAGACCCTTGAGGTCTGGGATGGATTTTAAGGGGAACCCCAGCCCAAAAAAATGGCGTGGGGTCCCCCTCAAAATCCATACCAGACCCTTATCCAAGCATGCAACCTGGCAGGCCACAGGAAAAGAGGGGGGGACGGGAGCGGCCCCCCTCCCTCCTGAACCATACCAGGCCACATGCCCTCAACATTGGGAGGATGCTTTGGGGGTCTGAGACCCCCAAAGCACCTTGTCCCCATGTTGATGAGGACAAGGGCCTCTTCCCCACAACCCTGGCCATTGGTTGTGGGGGTCTGCGGGGGGGGGCTTATCGGAATCTGGAAGCCCCCTTTAACAAGGGGACCCCCAGATCCCGCCCCCCCTGTGTGAAATGGTAAGGGGGTACTTACCCCTACCATTTCACCAAAAAAGTGTCAAAAATGGTAAAAATGACAGGAGACGGTCTTTGACAATTCCTTTATTAAAATCTTCTTTCTTCTGGTCTTCTTCCTTCTTCCTTTCTTCATTCTTCAGTTTCTTCATCTTCTCCTTCCGGCATCTTCTTCCATCTTCTTCTTCCATCATCTTCTTCCTCCGATCCGCTTCTTCTTGCTCTGGTCTTCTCGTCCGGCATTTTCTTCCATGGAGTCGGCGTCTCTTCTGGGCCACTCCGCGCAATGGGAGGCTCCCGCTGTGTGAGGCTTTGCTGCGTCTGACAGGTCTTTTATAATGGAGGGCAGGGCCACCTGGTAACCCCGCCCCCCTCTGATGCATGGGGACATCATGGGGAATTCCCTATGGCTTTCCCCATGACGTCAGGGCTGTGAGGCATCTGCCTCTCCTTGGGGGCCCTCCGGACATGATGCATTTTTTGTTTTGCAACACCACACTACACTGTATTATATACTGTGTACACCACCTGAAGTGTATTAGAAAGTGTACAACGGCTACACTGTATTGTATACTGTGTACACCACCAGAAGTGTAGTAGAAACTGTACACACTGTATTAGATACTGTGTACACCACCTGAAGTGTATTAGAAACTGTACACACTGTATTAGATACTGTGTACTGTACACCGCCTGCACTGTATTAGTTACTGTACTGTACAACTCAGACTCACTGTAAAACCACACTATAATGTTGTATATATATATATATATATATATATATATATATATATATATATATATATATATATATATATATATATATATATATATATATATATATATAGTATACTGTCCCATACTATGGTGTGCTCTCTGTTGGGTCTCTTGGGGTTGGCTGTATTCCATTGTTCTATTGTGTCTGTCTGCCTTAAACTATTATGGGATGTATATGTCTATGTAGATTAGCTTTGAGAGTGGGGGGGGGGGGGTTCATCCAACAGCTCTCCCTGCTGCACAGTCTACTGATGAGAAGTTTGAATATCTCTGTGTGCCTGTGTTCAAATAAAACAGTTCATTGTCAGCAGCCAAAATGAGTACTATCTAGTTTGTGGTTGCAAGCAGTTGAAGGATCCAAAAGCTATATTCAGACTGGAAGGAAGCGGTATATGACGAAAGCACTCAAGCGGAGTGTGGGACGTTTCATTACAAAGTACACACACAGACACATGTGCACACACGTACACACACACAGACACATGTACACACACACATACACATGTACACACACACATACACATGTATACACCGGAAACACACACGTACACACATACACACACATGTACACATACATGTACACACACAGACACATGTACACACACATGTGTAGACACACACATGTAAACACACACACACACATGTAAACACACACAAACACAGGTGCACACACATACATACACGTACACATGTGCACACATACATACACACACACACACACCCATGTACAAGCATACATACACACACACACACACACACACACACACATGTACACACATACATACACATACACGCGCACACATGTACACATATACAAGCACAGACACATGTGCACACATACACATGCACATACAGTACACACACATGTGCACACAGAGACACATGTATAAAGCCCTTTAAAATGTTCTAGTACAGTACCTTTCCTCATTCACCTGGGTACTGAACTGTAGGGGGAAGCAAAGAGCACAGCACACTCCCCCTCTCATTACTTTCACTTTGCTGAGGCTGACGGAGCTCCCTCCCAGTGCTGATGTACAGTTCTGCAGGGGATTGGGAGATCGGGCTCATATGACAGCCCTTCTCTCCCTTGATCCCACGGCACACCTAAGGACCTCTGGCGGCACCCTAGTTGAGAAAGGAGGCCGGAAGCGATAGACCCCAGATGTCTCCATAAAGAGCACCAGTCATGCTTTATTGTTATCACAAGGAATGTTTACATTTCTTGTGACAGAATATAAAGTGATCAAAAAAAAATGAAAGGGACAGTGTAAAAATTACCTAGCACCAGGGCAGTACTCAAGCACTTGGTTAGGCAACACATGGAAAGAGACAAGGAAGATTTTGTCTCGCAAAAAATTTTTTTTAGTTTAAAGTGATATTAAAGTCTTAGCCCCCGGACACACGGTCGGACATTCCGATCACCAAATCCGTCGGATAATTTCTGACGGATTTTGTCCGAAACTGGTGTTGCATACACACGGTCGGACAAAGTTTTCGGAAAATTTGATCATTCTGAACGAGGTGACGTACAAAACGTACAATGGGTCTACATACAGGGCAGTAGCCAATAGCTTTCGTCTCCCAATTTCTTCTGAGCATGCGTGGCACTTTGTGCGTCGGAATTCTCTACACACTATCGGAAAAAGTCAGATCGGATTTTGTTGTCGTAAAATTTTAGATCCTGCTCTTATTTTCTTTCCGTCGGAAATTCCGACAGAAAAAGTCCGCTAGAGCCCACACATGGTCGGATTTTCCGATAACATAATCCGATCTGACTTTCTCCATCGGAATATCCGACCGTGTGTACGGGGCATTATGAGAGCAGGATCTAAAATTTTCCGACAACAAAATCCGATCAGACTTTTTCCGATCGTGTGTAGAGAATTCCGCAATTTTTTTTACCAAAAATATGTAGAAGAAAACATATCGGTTTAAACTGAGGTAAAAATGTTTTTGTCTATAGCGCAATAAATAAAAACCGCAGAAGTTATCAAATATCACCAAAAGAAAGCTCTATTTATGGAGAAAAAAATTGGTTTGGGTAGAACGTCGCATGACCGCACAACTTACCTTATCCCCTGGATCATGCAATGTCTCCCCGCTGTGTGTGCGAGCCGTCTGCTCGCTCGATTGACACAGTGCCCGGGTGCCACTGATCTCCGTTCCCTGCGACGTTTCGACGCACGGGAGCGGAGATCGGCGCCAAATTCAAAAAAGTTAAAAAACATAATACACATACAGTACTGTATAGGGATGGGCCCGATGTTCGATTCAAACCCATGTTCGAATAGAACATCGGGCGTTCGCCCGCTCGGCGAGCCCAGAACTATTTGGGGCTCAAATTCGTGTGATGCGAGCGGCCCGCAATGCACTGCGCCAGTTGCAGTGCATTGCTGGCTGATGATTGGCCAAGCATGCACTGTGACCCGCATGCTTGGTCAATCAAAGAGCCAGCGGCGAGGAGAGCAATAATTGACCACAGGCAGGATGCCTGTGGCCAATTATAGCTCAGGGGGTTTAGTACACGCCCCACAGTATAAAAGGCCACCGCGCCGGCGGCCTCGCATATTGTGTTGTGTTCCAGCGTCAGTGTCAGTGTTATGTGCTGCTGACTGCTGACTGCTGACATTATGTGCTATGATTCTGGGGATTTGTGTGTGCATGCTGTTAGTACAGCATTGCAGTATCACATCTGGAGGGTGTCTATAGTATGCCTGTGAAGGGGGACATGTTTGCTGTCCCTGCAAAAAGTGTAATTTTTGCAGGAAAAAAAGCTATTTAAAATCACTCGCGGCTAATGTATTGACAGCTCCCGTAACACAGAGAACAGTCATTCATTGAAAGCCATTCATAAAAAAAAAGTCATTGATAAAAAAAAAAAAAAGCGTGGGGGTCCCCCCAAATTCAATAACCAGGCCCTTCAGGTCTGCTATAGATATTAAGGGGGACCCCAGCCAAAAAAAATAAAAAAAATGGCGTGGGGTCCCCCTCAAAATCCATACCAGACCCTGGAGGTCTGGGATGGATTTTAAGGGGAACCCCAGCCCAAAAAAATGGCGTGGGGTCCCCCTCAAAATCCATACCAGACCCTTATCCAAGCATGCAACCTGGCAGGCCACAGGAAAAGAGGGGGGGACGGGAGCGGCCCCCCTCCCTCCTGAACCATACCAGGCCACATGCCCTCAACATTGGGAGAATGCTTTGGGGGTCTGAGACCCCCAAAGCACCTTGTCCCCATGTTGATGAGGACAAGGGCCTCTTCCCCACAACCCTGGCCATTGGTTGTGGGGGTCTGCGGGGGGGGGCTTATCGGAATCTGGAAGCCCCCTTTAACAAGGGGACCCCCAGATCCCGCCCCCCCCTGTGTGAAATGGTAAGGGGGTACTTACCCCTACCATTTCACCAAAAAAGTGTCAAAAATGGTAAAAATGACAGGAGACGGTCTTTGACAATTCCTTTATTAAAATCTTCTTTCTTCTGGTCTTCTTCCTTCTTCCTTTCTTCATTCTTCAGTTTCTTCATCTTCTCCTTCCGGCATCTTCTTCCATCTTCTTCTTCCATCATCTTCTTCCTCCGATCCGCTTCTTCTTGCTCTGGTCTTCTCGTCCGGCATTTTCTTCCATGGAGTCGGCGTCTCTTCTGGGCCACTCCGCGCAATGGGAGGCTCCCGCTGTGTGAGGCTTTGCTGCGTCTGACAGGTCTTTTATAATGGAGGGCAGGGCCACCTGGTAACCCCGCCCCCCTCTGATGCATGGGGACATCATGGGGAATTCCCTATGGCTTTCCCCATGACGTCAGGGCTGTGAGGCATCTGCCTCTCCTTGGGGGCCCTCCGGACATGATGCATTTTTTGTTTTGCAACACCACACTACACTGTATTATATACTGTGTACACCACCTGAAGTGTATTAGAAAGTGTACAACGGCTACACTGTATTGTATACTGTGTACACCACCAGAAGTGTGGTAGAAACTGTACACACTGTATTAGATACTGTGTACACCACCTGAAGTGTATTAGAAACTGTACACACTGTATTAGATACTGTGTACTGTACACCGCCTGCACTGTATTAGTTACTGTACTGTACAACTCAGACTCACTGTAAAACCACACTATAATGTTGTATATATATATATATATATATATATATATATATATATATATATATATATATATATATAGTATACTGTCCCATACTATGGTGTGCTCTCTGTTGGGTCTCTTGGGGTTGGCTGTATTCCATTGTTCTATTGTGTCTGTCTGCCTTAAACTATTATGGGATGTATATGTCTATGTAGATTAGCTTTGAGAGTGGGGGGGGGGGGGGGGGGTTCATCCAACAGCTCTCCCTGCTGCACAGTCTACTGATGAGAAGTTTGAATATCTCTGTGTGCCTGTGTTCAAATAAAACAGTTCATTGTCAGCAGCCAAAATGAGTACTATCTAGTTTGTGGTTGCAAGCAGTTGAAGGATCCAAAAGCTATATTCAGACTGGAAGGAAGCGGTATATGACGAAAGCACTCAAGCGGAGTGTGGGACGTTTCATTACAAAGTACACACACAGACACATGTGCACACACGTACACACACACAGACACATGTACACACACACATACACATGTACACACACACATACACATGTATACACCGGAAACACACACGTACACACATACACACACATGTACACATACATGTACACACACAGACACATGTACACACACATGTGTAGACACACACATGTAAACACACACACACACACACACACACATGTAAACACACACAAACACAGGTGCACACACATACATACACGTACACATGTGCACACATACATACACACACACACACACCCATGTACAAGCATACATACACACACACACACACACACACACACACACATGTACACACATACATACACATACACGCGCACACATGTACACATATACAAGCACAGACACATGTGCACACATACACATGCACATACAGTACACACACATGTGCACACAGAGACACATGTATAAAGCCCTTTAAAATGTTCTAGTACAGTACCTTTCCTCATTCACCTGGGTACTGAACTGTAGGGGGAAGCAAAGAGCACAGCACACTCCCCCTCTCATTACTTTCACTCTGCTGAGGCTGACGGAGCTCCCTCCCAGTGCTGATGTACAGTTCTGCAGGGGATTGGGAGATCGGGCTCATATGACAGCCCTTCTCTCCCTTGATCCCACGGCACACCTAAGGACCTCTGGCGGCACCCTAGTTGAGAAAGGAGGCCGGAAGCGATAGACCCCAGATGTCTCCATAAAGAGCACCAGTCATGCTTTATTGTTATCACAAGGAATGTTTACATTTCTTGTGACAGAATATAAAGTGATCAAAAAAAAAATGAAAGGGACAGTGTAAAAATTACCTAGCACCAGGGCAGTACTCAAGCACTTGGTTAGGCAACACATGGAAAGAGACAAGGAAGATTTTGTCTCGCAAAAAAATTTTTTTAGTTTAAAGTGATATTAAAGTCTTAGCCCCCGGACACACGGTCGGACATTCCGATCACCAAATCCGTCGGATAATTTCTGACGGATTTTGTCCGAAACTGGTGTTGCATACACACGGTCGGACAAAGTTTTCGGAAAATTTGATCATTCTGAACGAGGTGACGTACAAAACGTACAATGGGTCTACATACAGGGCAGTAGCCAATAGCTTTCGTCTCCCAATTTCTTCTGAGCATGCGTGGCACTTTGTGCGTCGGAATTCTCTACACACTATCGGAAAAAGTCAGATCGGATTTTGTTGTCGTAAAATTTTAGATCCTGCTCTTATTTTCTTTCCGTCGGAAATTCCGACAGAAAAAGTCCGCTAGAGCCCACACATGGTCGGATTTTCCGATAACATAATCCGATCTGACTTTCTCCATCGGAATATCCGACCGTGTGTACGGGGCATTATGAGAGCAGGATCTAAAATTTTCCGACAACAAAATCCGATCAGACTTTTTCCGATCGTGTGTAGAGAATTCCGCAATTTTTTTTTACCAAAAATATGTAGAAGAAAACATATCGGTTTAAACTGAGGTAAAAATGTTTTTGTCTATAGCGCAATAAATAAAAACCGCAGAAGTTATCAAATACCACCAAAAGAAAGCTCTATTTATGGAGAAAAAAATTGGTTTGGGTAGAACGTCGCATGACCGCACAACTGTCAGTTAAAGCGATGCAGTGCCGTATGGCAAAAAGGGCCTGGTCAGGAAGGGGGCAAATTCTTCCGGGGCTGAAGTGGTTAAACCACAATATAAAATAGAGAGAAAATTGTTTAATATTAAAATAAAGGGGTTTTATATTAAAATAAACATACTGTAAGAGTGTACTGTTTGAAAGATAAAAGCCACAAATGAACAGTATTGTTGGAGGCAGTCTGATTAGGCTGCAATGTAATGCCCCATACACACGGTCGGATTTTCCGATGGAAAATGTCCTATCGCACAATGTTGTCAGAAATTCCGACCGTGTGTAGGCTCCATCGGACTTTTTCCGTCGGATTTTCCGACGGACAAAGTTTTATCTCCTGCTCTCAAATTTTCCGACAACAAAGTCCTATCGGACTTTTTGCGATCGTGTGTAGCGAATTCCGACGGAAAAAGTGCCACGCATGCTCAGATCACATTACAAGACCAAAGCTATTGGCTACTAGCCTCTACGTAGTCCCGTCGTACGCAACGAACGTCACCACATTCAGGATGATCGGATTTTCCGACAACTTTGTCCGACCGTGTGTATGCAACACCAGTGTCGGACAAAATCTGTCGGAAAAAATCTGACGGATTTTGTGGTCGGAATTTCCGACCGTGTATACGGGGCATAAGAGGCAGATCTTATCCCGCAATAAAAATTAGAGTGCACTATTTTAGAAAACAACAGCAACAAATATTGTACAGTCAATAGACTGTATATAACCAATTACTTCAGGTCACAATTTAAGAGGACGAGACAAGATAGGACTTATCCTGAAATAAAAATGTTGAAATTACAAATTAGAGTGCATTATTTCAGAGATAATATCCACACATACTGAACAATTGCTAGACAGTATGTAAGCAGTGTATTTAGGCTGCAATGTAAGAGTGACAGATAAAGCATTAATGATCAAGGGGTTAAATGTGTTAAATGTGTTCCATGGGAAGTGTTTCCAAATGTGGGGGGAGAGGATTCACTGGAGGAAGAGAGATTGTGATTCAGGGGAGTGCTTTGTTCACATCCGCACACCGCTGCTCCGTGTCTCTTCTAAACTATCGTCAGGTCGCGGGGGACATTGTGACCACCAGACCCTCTGATTGGCTCCCACTGTGTCCAATCACAGAGGGAGCGGTGTGCGTGTGCCACCTAAACCGCGTGCACGAAATCACGTACAGTGGTAATTTGCCACGTCACCTTCCACCAGATGCAGTTTGTCACTTGCCACATCGCCTGCCACCAGATGCAGTTTGTCACTTGCCACATCGCCTGCTACCAGATGCAGCTTGTGACTTGCCATGTCGCCTGCCACCAGATGCAGAATGTCACTTGCCACCTCACCTGCCCCCAGACGCAGAGTGTCATTTGCCACGCCGCCTGCCACCAGAGGCAGATTGTCACTTCCCACATCGCCTGCCACCAGATGCAGCTTGTCACTTTCCACCAGATGCAGATTGTCACTTGCGATGTCATCTGCCATGTCACCTGCCTCCAGATGCAGATTGTCAATTGTCACAGTCACCTGCGACGCCGCCTGCCACCAGATGCAGATTGTCACTTGCCACAGTCACCTGCCATGTCATCTGCACCAAGACACAGATTGTCACTTCCCACATCGCCTGCCACCAGTTGCAGCTTGTCACTTGCCACCAGATGCAAATTGTCACTTGCCATGTCATCTGCCACGTCACCTGACTCAAGATGCAGATTATCACTTGCCACAGTCACCTGCCACGTCGCCTGCCACCAGATGCAGATTGTGAGTTGCCACAGTCACCTTTCACATCGCCTGCCACCAGATGCAGATTGTCACTTGCCACAGTCCCCTGCCACCAGATGCAGCTTGTCACTTGCCACCAGATGCTAATTGTCACTTACCATGTCATCTGCCACGTCACCTGCCACCAGATGCAGATTGTCACTTGCCACAGTCACCTTTCACATTGCCTGCCACCAGATGCAGATTGTCACTTGCCACAGTCCCCTGCCATCAGATGCAGATTGTCACTGCATTGGTGGCAGCACAGGGGCGCATTAGCCCACTAAGCACAGAGGCATTGCAGTGATCGTGGGTTCCGCGTGTGGGAGAACAGCCGTAATGCGGAACGTCAATGATAGATGATCTCATCTCTCTGCTTGCCCGCCTCACCTCCAACAGTGTAGCGGCCGGGCTGTGAGGGCAGAACAGTGGTGATGCGGGCAGCCAGTGAGAGATGATGTCATCTCTCTGCTCACCTGCCGCCGCACCTCAGACAGTGCAGTCGTCGTGGCTCGGCTGAAAACAGGCTGCGCCCCCACAGTGGGCTGCGGCCTGGGGGTTGTTGACCCCTGCGTTAGACCATTCAAAGTATGAATCATGAATCACTACTCTCTGAATACAGTCTTTTAGCTAGTAGTCTATGCATTTGCATATTAGCCATGCATGGGGAACCGTGTCAAATAGCTTTGCAAAATTCAGATATGCTAGATCCATACCCACTCTTTTGTCTTTGCTTACCTCCTCAAAAAAAAAGAAAATATGATTTTTTTTGACAACTTCGATCTTTCATGAATCAGTGCTGACTATTGTTTAAAATATTTTTTTCTAAAAAAACTTTTATTAAACTTTAAAGTATCCTCCTGTCTTTAGAAGTTAATCTGTCAGTAGTTGAATGGTAAGGACTTTCATCCCCTTTTTTAAAAATAGGCACCACAATGGCATTACGCCAATCCAGTGGTACTCTGTCAGTCATTTATCTCTAATGCCGCGTACACACGATCGGACTTTCTGGCAGACTTGGTCCGACAGTCTTTCCGACGGACTTTGCAGCAGAGGTACAGCGGACTTTTGTGAAGAAAAAGTCCGCTGGAGCCCACACACGATTGAATTGTCCAACGGTTTCTAGTCCACCAGACCAAGTCTGCTGGAAAGTCCGATCGTGTGTATGCGGCATAAGTGTTTCTGGATCATATACCTTTTTTTTGCCATTTTGGATCATTTGGGGCTAGGTCAATACCATCCCCATTAAGGATTTGTGCTTCCCCATGTTCTTTTGAATACACAGAGCTAAAGAGGTATTTAATACATTTTGCCTTCTCCTAGTCTCCAGTCACCAATTCAAAATGATCTTATAAAAGCCCTACATGCTCAGATGTGTTAAACATGCATCTATTGAGAAATGTGTCACCAAATTTTACCACTAGAGGGAGCTCCATTTTTTAACAACTGCAAGCAGACATACATCACAATGCAACGCCAGGAAAACACATGTATTTCTACTAAGATCAATAGCCATGAATGCATATTAAAGCACAACACAGAACATTGCTTTCCTTAAAGTATTATGCAAGCTTATACAGCAAAGGCAATCAATACACTAGCACAGCGCTAATGCAATACAATAGCACAGAGCTTGGTTATGCAATGATGCGGCACGTGCACATGCAAGTTATCATTTGAATATTGTCAGAAGCATACTGTAATAGGACAGAGCTAGGTTAGAACATGATGCTGCATATTCAACCTACATGCAATTTATCATTTGAATATTGTCAGGAAACTTACCTTTTTCCTCTCTCTCAGCTTAGGATAGCTTATCCTGTTTCCCATGGCTTGACAAGCAATGTCCTCCAATGCTAGGGTTGCCACCTGTTTGTGATTCACCCGGACAGTTCGGGTTTGGAATTATGCGTCCGGGTTTCAGACTGTCTGAGACCTGGACACATTATTCAGACCAGACTAAGTCTCCCCTCTTCTCTCTCCTGCCTCTAAGTTAGTATGCTAAGGTAAATCAGGGTTCTCAAAGCAGTCATTACATCAGAGCTCCCCTTTACATCAGAGTCCTCTTCGTACACTAGAGCATCCCTTATGTTAGAGTCCCCAGAGTTCTCCCTTACATCAGAGTCTGCAGAGTCCCCCCTTACAGTGAAAGGGAACTTTGCGAGTTCAGATGTAAAAGGGGAGCTCTGCAGATTCAGATGTAAAAGGAGAACTCTGTGGACTCTGATGTAAAGGGGGACTCTTGTGATTAAATTCATATGATTAGAAATGTTATTTAATAGCAACATCTATGCATTGTTTATCTATGCATACTATGAAAAAAATTTGCTGTGCAACACCGAAGTGTTCGGGTTTGACTTGAAGAAAAGGTGGCAACCCTATCCCATGCTTTGGCTCTTTTTGTGCTATTTGCATAATTGGCATTTGAGAGATCAAAGACCTCTAGATCACCCCTCACAAGGTTGATGAATAGCTCCTTATCAACAGTAGTGTGTCCAGCTTGGTTGCTCTCAGATTCTCTGCCTCTCTCTATGCTCCTTGTTGCTGGCCTCATGTCTTTACTCTGTTGACCAAAAATCTATTTCCTCCCATTAAGCACCTTTGAAAAATAGGCACGCGACTCAAAAAACACACTTATAAAAACACACATTTAGTGCTACTATTGGTTATAATGGAAGGCAAATTTTTAAGAAAAACGCTGAAGATGCAGCAAGCAGGAATTTTGTACAGCATACAGCTCTAAAATGTTTATGGGCAGGAATCCAAAATGCATTTTGTGCAAACATTTGTGATATTAACGTGGTTCTAAAGGCTTAGGGTTTTTACCTTAATGAATACTATTCTTCCAGTATCACCTCCCCTCAGCTCCCCATATACTTACCTGACTTCTTTTTTGATGCAATGCTGTGCCGGAGACCTCTCTCTCTTGCCTCACAGGCACAGAGGTGTCAATCATACCTTGTGAGGAGGGAGCAGGGCCGAACAATGCTGTGTGTGTCTATGGAAGTACACAGCCCGACTCGAGAGCGAGAAACGTCTTCTCCAATAACAAGCTTTTGGTATGGGGCAGACACAGAAGAAGGGCACTGATGGGGGACCCCAGAAGAGGATGTTTGCAGTCGCTCTGTGCAATACCATTGCAGGGAGTGGGTGAGTATTGCACGTTTATTATTTTAATTTGAAAAAAAAATCTTCTTTAATAACACTTTATGTTTAATGTATGACTCAATTCTGCAGTCGTGGATAAGTATCACATTCCTGTGTGCACAGTAATTTGACTGCCCACAAAATCATTGATTTGGGGTTTTTATTAACACATGCCTGATCGTCTCTAGCAACTAGGAAGCAGTAGAAGGGAATTGTGAGTGAGTAGGTAAAAGAAAACAAAAAATATTTAAAAACAAAACATTTTTTATCAAAAATTTGTTTAACCACTTGCTGTCTGCCCACAGTCATTTGCACAGGTGGCACAGGCAGGCCAGACAACATACCTGTATGGGCGCATGCCTCCTGCTAACATGTGCTGTCATTGGCTACAGCACAAGTTTGTAAACAGGTTCCGGCCAATGATTTTGTAGCCAATTATAGCATGGTCCAGTGTCTTGTTTGCTAACACAGACACAGGATCTGCACCGTTCTTATCTCCTTAAGTTTTTTTTCGGTTTAGGGAGAGAAGAAAGCAGAACCTCTGTGAGTAGAAACAGCACATTTATACTTGCGTACACCTGTTAGGCCCATTTATCCCTTTGATTGCCCTCCAGTTAACCATTTGTCACCAGTGTCATTACAACAGTGTACAGTATTTTTTTCCACTAATCACTCTATTAGTGTCACTACCGAAATCAGATAGCATCAGAAAGAGTCAGTTAGTGCCCCTCCCAGTCAGGGTCAGCTAGCCTACCAGCCCCCACAAGTGCAGTGTCAGTATATCTTTTAGTAACACTTTTAGTCTAGGGTATCGCATGACATACAATTCTGCACAAGAAGGGTCTCTAAAGATGTTGGATAGTCAGGAAACTGTGTATCAACTTTTGAGAGGCCCTAAAATCATTGTCTGGATACTTTATAGTTCTAAAAAGTTAAATTATAAAAAAGTTTAAAAAAGTAAATAAATGTTATATCCTTACTGTGTATTATTGTTAACCATTGTTTGCTTTGCAGGAATGCCAATCAGCTGCAGCACTGATCTGTGTATTCTGACAGCAGCAGGGTGCTGCTTTCAGAACAGATACATCAGTGCCTGTAGCCCTGCATGGGGAGATTTCTCCATCTGCAGTTTAAAAAAAAAATATTGTGTATGCCCAGCATTAGGAGCATTGGGTGTCAGCAGGTAGTAGCGCCTATGCTTCAGCATCTACTTTTTTCACTCTTTTTTTGGCAGAAATGTCTTTATCCACATCGATTGATGTGAACGGAGGAATCTGTGAATGAAAAAAAGAACATTATATTTACAGTAAGCCCAACATTGGAAAAGTGGGTGGATGTGTGGCGGAAGCATCTAAGTGGGCATACACTTTCTCTGGCACAGATTTATTCATCCACATCGATTGACACAGGCTGCCAAAAAAAAAAGAATATTACACGTACTGTATTGGCCGAAATTGACTAGGACATTTTTGTTTTTTTGGGGGTTTTTTTTGGATATGTATTAAAGCAGAAAGTAAAAAATATTGTTTTTTGTTTTTTTTCCAAAATTGTCGGTCTTTTTTTGTTTATAGCGCAAAAAATAAAAAACGCAGAGGTGATTAAATACCATTAAAAGGCACTATATCTACTATAAGACAGGTATAAGAGTTGCCTGCAGAAAGTTCATATTTTGTACATCAAGTCAGATCTGGCCGAGATCTTCAGCAGTTTTCTGTACTTAGGCACAGAATCTGCATCAGTTTCTAATTTACTCTGAAACAGAAAGTGACATGGTTGGTGTGAATAGACCTAAAACAGGTCTATCTGCTTTGTTAATGTGCCTGGGTTCAGACTAGTGCGGCCGGATGCGAATTCTCCGGGCTCTCCCATGCCATCGGGGACCCAGAGCCGGATGATGACGATAAAGATTTCCGGTGACCAGATGGTCACCAGTCATCTCTATGACCGTCGGAACGTCGCGCCCGGGTTCTCGGAAGTAAACAAAACCGCGATCGCGGCTGTCAGCATGAGATCAGTGAATTTTTTTTTTGATTTCATGCTTTCCAGCCTGGAGGGGTTGACCCCACATCTCTCCATAAAGAGAACCTGTCACAAATGATTCCTATTACAAGGGATGTTTACATTCATTCATTCAATGAGCCTGGGTTCAGACTAGTGCGGTGCGAATTCAAGGCCCTGCGTGACTGCGCAGTGAAACGCCCGCTGTTCTGCGGATTGTACGCGTTTTCGGTGCAAATCAGCTGCGAATTCATTAGTAACCCTTCCTGCCTAATTTGAGTTGCTAATTTTGTGCTGACCAAGCTTTTTGGCTGATTGTCTGGCTGCTTATAAAACCTGGTAGGTCTGTGTACACTTCCTGGTTGTCCAGCAGTCTGTACCTGTGTTTTGTGTGTTTCTTTGCAAGATGTGTGCTGCTCTGCCAATGATCATGCCAACTGTTGTTGCTGCAACAGCAGCAATCTTGCTGGAAGAAGAAAATCGTAGAAGGATGCGTAGAAGAAGAAGATACTGGGTTCATCCCATCATTGCAAATCGTGAAGAAAGAGGCCAGTTCATGATATTGTATGGGCACCTCCGTGGGCATGAAGAGAAATTTTTCAATTTCACTCGTCAATTAGTAGGTGAGTACTGTTTCTGCCAAACCATACTTAATTTGTAGCCATTGATGTATAGTGTGTTTTATATTTGCAAGACACAAGTCCATCCAGTCTAACCTATGTTGGATTATGTTATTTTAAGATTATTGTAACTACTAAGCCTTGTCCCCGCCCTAAAATACAAACTGTACATTATTTCAGCATGCAACCTTAAGGGCACAAAATTTGGGTCACCTTGCACCCCCCTCCTGGTGTAAGCCAGATCATATTCCCTTTTTTTTTTTTTGGATGTTTTACCCCCCAAATACCTTGGCCCAAAATTGCTAGTGACAAGTTGCTTTGTGGGTGTTGGTGTTGCCACGCAGCTTTGTTTAGCATTTTTGGCTCAGACAATTGTTACTGTTAATTTAAAAGGCCAGTGGCTTCTTCTTTGTTGAAATGAGGACCCATATGCCTTTTTTTTGTTCCTGTCACTTATTTAGCCATAATTAGATTGGAACTAAGGATGCCTGCCTTGTTACCCTAAATAATGTCCTTAACCACTTACCTTACTTTTTTTTTTTTACAGTATGCCCCAATGTTTTTCCCACATGTATTTATGATGATTTTTTTTTTTTTACTCAGTTTTGACGAATTGCTGGGCTTAATCTCCCCTCGCTTGGAGCGTCAGAACACGAGCTTCAGACCAAGTATCCAGCCTGCTGAAATATTATTGATCACATTAAGGTAATTATCATCACTCATGTTATTTGTCATGCGTTATATTGACCATGTTTTTTGTATTTTTTATGTTTTTTTTACCTGGGTATTTTTAAAAATATGACGGCACAAAAAATGTAGGAATAATTATTTATTCACGTATCATAAAATATGATAAAAATATAAACTTTACCCATGTATAAAACATAAATTAACTCTGCAATAACTTAAAAACAAAAAACTTGCCTGTCAAGTAGGCCTCTTCCCTGTTTTATCAAAATGTGTCATGTTGGTCCTTAACCATGAACAGACCTCATCACAGATTCTGATATGTTTTTTGGAAAGGGGCCTCATAGGAGTATTGAGTTGCGGAAGCTGGGTCATCACTGGCAGTGTGGGGAGCAGGCCTAGCCTCCCCATGTTGACTTTGCCCATACATACCCTGAGTTTGGGGGGGGGGGGGGGGGGCCCTAATTGAAGGAAGTGGGGATGGGATGGGATAGGGAAGGTTACTGTGTGGCCCTTCATATCTGGAGATTGGCTTGTCATAACTTTAGGGATATGATGGTGGATTATAGGGGTAAGGATGGTGTTGCTGCTCAGGGTAGTGCGTGTATCTTGGGTAGTGATGGGGAGGTCTTGGTTGGGGCACATTTGGGTAGTTAAAAGCAGGTTCCTGCTGTGGCTGGGAGAAGGAGTGCATCATTTTTTCTATATTTTTCCGCATTTCATAGTACCGCTCTGGGGGTACCTTTTTAATTAGTGGTACAAAACTGAGTGCCAGGATTGTATCGGGACATAAAAAATGCATCCACCTTTGCGGTCATGTTTTTTAACATGTCTAATAAGCGCTCACTTAGGTCAGGTTGGGATAGTGCTGGGCGCCTCCGTGGCACTTTGCCAGGCTGACCAATTTGTGCAGGAGCAGAGGATGGCCCAGGGACAGCCTCCTCTGCCCCTGAACATTGTTCTTCTGGATGAGTTTCCCAGAGACTGGAAGATGTTTGGATTAGTGCTAAATCCTCTGTGTCTTCTGGAATATCAATGGGTGCTTCCTCCTCTGTTTGTTGTTCTTGTTCTTCCTCCAAAACATCTTGCTCCTCCCAACTAGATTCTGTCCTGTTTTATATTGTAAAAATGTTAAAAATTAACTCGGCATATTGATGATTACCAGATTGTGCATTACATAGATGATGTAAATGAAAACTTACTCCCTCATCTCCACAATGGGTTCTAGAAACTCCAAGTCCCTGGCAAACATATAGGGTACCCTAGGCGCTGCCCCCGAGCCACTCCTTGTTTCTCTGAGGTGCCTCATATATTTTCTGTAAGCATCACGCATGCTACGCCATCTTTTCTGTAAGTAGTGCACTGAAAAATAAAAAACAACATAATGAGTTTTTTTTTTTTTTTTTTTAATTTTAGGTACTTAGCAACAGGAAATTCCTTTGGAAGTTTGCACTATGAATTCAAGGTTGGAAAATCAACGATTAGTGGCATTGTTCATGCTACCTGCCTAGTCATATGGGAAGAACTGAAGGACATTGTTATGAAGAAGCCCAAACCAGAAGAATGGCTGATGATAGCGGACCTATTCTGGGAGCGATGCAACTTCCCCAACTGTCTTGGAGCCATTGATGGCAAACATGTCCGCATCCTCAAGCCTCCAGCTAGTGGGAGCCAATTTTTTAATTATAAAAAATATTTTTCGTTGGTATTAATGGCAGTGGCAGACGCAAATTATAAATTTATTTATGTTGATGTAGGTTCTTATGGCAGCAGCTCAGATTCTAGTGTATTCTCACATTCCTCATTTGGCCGCATGCTGCGTGACAATACACTAGACTTGCCCAATAATTCTCCCCTGCCAGGGACTACAGAGCCTCTCCTCCCACATGTATTTGTCGGAGATGAAGCTTTCGCACTGTCCCAGAACATGCTCAGGCCTTATTCAAGTCGCTCTCTGACAACTGAAAAAAGAGTGTTCAATTATAGGCTGACTAGGGCATGCAGAGTAGTAGAATGTACATTTGGAATTCTTTGCAATAAGTGGAGATTCATGCATACCTCTATTAACCTCAGTACTGATCATGCGATCAGTGCGATTAAAGCTGCCTGTGCCCTGCACAACTATGTGCGTGAAAGAGATGGGTTTCTTTTTGAAGATTCCCTGACCCATAATATGGAGGCAGCACATTGCAATATTCCTGGGGGCAGCACTACTGGTACACTTATTAGAGAAGAATTTAAGAATTTTTTTTGTCACCAGCTGGGGAGGTGCCTTGGCAGATGAATTCTATTGACTAAAAATAAATATGTATTTTTCAGCTGGATGTAAATGCATGATAATATAATGCTAAGTGTGCTGTATGAAACATGTTGTATGTAATTTTGGCTACGAAAAATAAAACTTTTTTATCTCACATTTGTGGTGTATGTCATATTACTAACCTTAGAAATTATAAGAATATGCATTTATTTAGGGACTCAACCATCCCTAGATAAAGCTGTTATGTGCACAATGTTTACAGCATGTGGCCTGGTACAGATTTGGGGGTGACCACATGCTGTTTGTTAAAATCTAATAAATTAAATTAATGTACACCATCTAAAAAATACAGGACAGCATATACAGGTAGTAAAAGGTAATAAAAAAACTTACATTTGTCAGCCTGAACTTGGGAAGAGCACCTGTTCCACTCTGGCAAGAGGTCCCTGGCAATGTCCTGCCATGCACGTTTTTTGGCAACGTTGTCCTTATATTTAGGATGCCGGGTGTCATAAATCATGGGTTTCTCCCTCACAAGTCTGATCAACTCCTCACAATCCACAGATTCTTTCTCCTTTGATGATGCTTTTCGCCCTCTTTTGGACATGCTGGTTCCAGTCCGGATTTCAAAAGACACAGGGGAGGAACAGGAAGAAGGGGAGGTGTTTGAGTGGCGCGAATTCCTGTTCAGGACGCAAGCCAGATGCGAATCAGATGCGTGCCCATAGAAGATAATGGGCCTGAATTCGCACCTGATCCGTCCCGCACCGCACCAAAGTCGGTGGCGGTTTTTCGTCAATTCGCAGTGCGCATGCACCGGACATGTGTGAACGTGCCCCATTGAAAACAATGGGTTTTCAAATGTCCTGCGAATTCGCAGTATTTTGCCCCGCTGCGAATTCACAATAGTGTGAACCTCTACAAAGGGATTAAACTTCTTAGACAGTTGTCGCTGGAACAGGTGCCTCATTTGGTCTCAGGGACAATGATAACAGAACAAATAGAGAGGGTAAATCTACCCAGCAATACAGACAGCAATAAAATCATGATGGGGTTTCTAGTTCTTCCCCACTCTACCAAAGGCTAATTTAAAAATACCTGGCTAAACATATATTTTAAATAGCATGACTATCCACTGAAACTGGTAATTCTATTCCTAGCAACACAATAGAAAGTCAATTGCTGCTAAATCACGGGATTAAAACTGTCCAAGATCTAACAATACACAACTCGCCCAAATCAGTGGAGAGTATAATGAAGAATATGATTTACACGTGTATCAGAATTATTCACTTTCTTTGTGTACACCCCATTCCCAACATTCAAGTACCGCTCAAGGTATGGACTCGCCTCACCCTTCAAAAAAACTGAATAAATGAAATACTGCGCCAATCTAAAATGTGAGCAGCTAACACAAACAATAAGACTAATTGTAAACGATTTAGAAATGAAAAAGTGCAGTGCTGAAACTAAGGGAAAGGAATATAAACCCAATCTAAATAGTGAGGAACTATCCAATCAATAAATAATCAAAAAAAATATCTCTGATGTAATCAACATAGTTCAACAACACTACACACTCTCAAATGCGCAACCTTTGACAATAATTGGGTAATTTGGACATCCAAATATAAAAGCTTATGATATCTGATAGCAACGTTTATTACTGTATAGCTTCTATCATATAAACAATGTTCGCAGTACCAAGAGTATACTTACCATCTGACAAACGTGTGCATATTCATATGATTTCTACTATTATTTGTCAATTTTCTTTATTACATCTCTTTGTACTATTACTTGTCTTGATGAAAAATCAATAAACATTTAATGGTTAAAAAAAGAAAGTCAATTGCTCTGTATATGAGCTACAAATTTCTAATATTCCTCTGACACAGGCCTTTTATTGACTGCAGTTAATTTTTTTCTAGTAGTAACAAAAATACTAAGGAGAGCAATTTCATACGCTATGAAACGTTTCCACAAATTGCTTCTGTGTCATGGCCCCTGGGCTAGTGCTGCCATGGATACATATTTGGTAACAGTCAGTCTCATTAAAAAAATGTCCTTTAAATTAAATATACCATAGGAAATATATTTTGGAAAAATATGTTTTTAGTCATTAAAGCACTGATCCCTCTTTTTGATCTAGTATCAAGTCTAAGGCCGCGTACACACGAAGGGACTATCCCGCGGGATTATCCTCTGGACTGAAGTCCAGCGGATAATCCCCTCGTGTGTGGGCGCCGGCGGACTTTTTGGCGCCAAAAGTCCGGCGGACTAAGTTTTAAGTTTTGTTTTTAAACTATCCGCTGGACTTGGCAGTCCGGCGGACAATCCCGCCGTTAGTAGGCTAGTCCGCCGGACTTTTTAAATGAACGGACTTGCCGCTCGTCGGCAAGTCCGTTCATTTAGCACGTGACTTCAGGTTACGTAGCTAGCGTAGGCAGTAAATGCCGCCGCGCTAGCTCCGTAAGCTGGCATGGATTTAAAGGGACTCCCCACGCCGATTTAAAGGGACTCCCCCCAAATCCATGTCAGACCCTCATCCGAGCACGCAGCCTGGCAGGCCAGGAAAGGGGTGGGGACGAACGAGCGCCCCCCCCCTCCTGAGCCGTACCAGGCCGCGTGCCCTCAATATGGGGGGTGCCCTGGGGAAAGGGGTGGCCCCCCATGCGGCCCCCCACCCCAAAGCACCTTGTCCCCATGTTGATGAGGACAAGGGCCTCTTCCCGACAACCCTGGCCGTTGGTTGTCGGGGTCTGCGGGCGGGGGCTTATCGGAATCTGGGAGCCCCCTTTAATAAGGGGGCCCCCAGATACCGGCCCCCCACCCTATGTAAATGAGTATGGGGTACGATGTACCCCTACCCATTCACCTAAGGTGTAAAATGTAAAGTACAAAAACACGCACACTTTTGAAAAAATAGTTTATTGCACTGCTCCGGGGGTCTTCTCGCCGGACTCCCCCGCCATTTACCAAGCTCTTTTACCGAGCGGGGAAGTCCGGCTACCTTCTTCGTCGTCGCCGCCGTCGTCTGGGGGTCTCGATCCGCCTTCGGGGGTCTTCCGGGGTTCTCTTCTGTTCTTGCGGCGGTCGTCGTCTTCCGCGCCGCCGGCGCCTTCTGCTTCTTGTTCTTGTTCTTCTTCCGATGTTGACCCGTCGCTGTCTCTGCCCGGAATGCCAGAACCGCGCTGCGCTGGGACTTATATAGGGACATGGGGACAGGGTCACAGGCTCATGTCACATGGTGACCCCGCCCCCTTGTGATGTCACAGTCCCAGCATCCTCCGGGACTGTGACATTGCAAGGGGACGGGGTCACCATGTGACATGAGCATGTGACCCTGTCCCCATGTCCCTATACAAGTCCCAGCGCAGCGCGGTTCTGGCATTCCGGGCAGAGACAGCGACGGGTCAACATCGGAAGAAGAACAAGAACAAGAAGAAGAACAAGAAGCAGAAGGCGCCGGCGGCGCGGAAGACGACGACCGCCGCAAGAACAGAAGAGACCCCCGGAAGACCCCCGAAGGCGGATCGAGACCCCCAGACGACGGCGGCGACGACGAAGAACCGCCGCTCGGTAAAAGAGCTTGGTAAATGGCGAGGGAGTCCGGCGAGAAGACCCCCAAGACGGAAGAAGACCCCCGGAGCAGTGCATTTACTGCCTACGCTAGCTACGTAACCTGAAGTTACGTTCTAAATGAACGGACTGCTCCGTGTGTGGGCAAGTCCGTTCATTTTCAAAAGTCCCGCGGACTTTTGGCCGGCGGATTATCCGCCGAGAAGTCCGTGCGTGTGTGGGCAAGTCCACACGCTCGGAAAGTCCAGCGGACCCAGCTGGAAAGTCCGGCGGGATTGTCCGCTGGACTAAGTCCGCCGGCAAAAGTCCGCACGTGTGTACGCGGCATAAGAGGCCTTTTGACTAAGGTGGTGTAACTCAAGAGCTGAGAAGGACATGAAGCTCTCTTTGTCTCTTTCTAGTTCTTGGGAAACATACTTTTATCTAATTAAAGATCCTATAGACATTTCACAAACACTGTTGTTTTTCTTGGAAGCTTAACATATACCTTAATCCATAATCCATAACTAGCTTGGAAAATTCTGTGATTTGAGGCAGAAATAATGTTAATTTAAATAGTGAATTCACATTTTACTTGCTGTCATAGTGATTTATGAGTGGGAAGTTAAAGTAATATGGGGTCTTCACATGAAACACACTGACAGTTTGACAAGTTCTATGATAAATGTATTTTGTACCTGCATATTCCCATTTGTAGTCCTAAATTATGACTTATTTACAAGTTCATTTTTACTCCTAAATTCCCAGAGTGAATAGCTAGGTGTAGGTAGGTGGGGTAGGGTGATAAAACCCCACTTTTTTTTTTTACAAAAAAAATTGTCCCAGACATTCATCATGTTAATGTTTACTTTATTTGCAATAATTTTTTTGAAGAGTTTTAGAGTATAAGAAGGGTAACAATAGGTGGGAAGAGCATACAAAAGGCCTGTATGGCCAATAAGCAAAAGAATAACAGTACAGCATGTGTAGACATCAATTACAGTCGATAGTGCAGCAACAACTACACAAAGAAGCAAATTTCATATACAATCTTAAACTTAGTAAACAGACTATACATTGCATCTGACAACGGGGTATAAACAGTAATATAGTAAACTTTATACCCCTAGGTATGAGAGCACAATACTTTTATATATGTAACTGATAACAACAAAACCTGGGGAATGCCCAGGGAAAAACCAAGCCTACTTACCACCAGCTCGCAGACAACCAAATTAACCTGTCTAACAGTATGCGTTAAAAACAGGGGTTTAGTCCGCACGCATTTGCAAACGCATGCGTAAGCCACAGAGCCTCGTCAAGGCACCCTGATATCTGTGGTCCTAACACTAAACTAAGAGTGTCCCCACAGTGGAGGCACATGCATTCTGATGGGTAGATGAGGGCAGGTGGACTGAAGGGGAGCCACCCCTTCTTAAAGGTACAGGAGCACACCAAACGCCCAGCAGATTGCACAATGGCTGCAAAGGTGTTGGTGCGTTGCTGGACCAATACAAACACTATGTGTTAACAAAAACTTGCCACCGTCCCCATCTACAGCTGGCTATCGCAGTAAGTAGCATTGGAAGGCTAAAGCAGATAACAACAAAACCTGGGGAATGCCCAGGGAAAAACCAAGCCTACTTACCACCAGCTCGCAGACAACCAAATTAACCTGTCTAACAGTATGCGTTAAAAACAGGGGTTTAGTCCGCACGCATTTGCAAACGCATGCGTAAGCCACAGAGCCTCGTCAAGGCACCCTGATATCTGTGGTCCTAACACTAAACTAAGAGTGTCCCCACAGTGGAGGCACATGCATTCTGATGGGTAGATGAGGGCAGGTGGACTGAAGGGGAGCCACCCCTTCTTAAAGGTACAGGAGCACACCAAACGCCCAGCAGATTGCATGTAACTGTCAGTCAGTGGAGAAGTATGGATGTGTCAACCAAGAGTCACATAATAAGTTGAACGTATCCAAGTTGTTATTTTTCATAGCAAATACACATTCAAAGGAGCAGTTTCTATTCACCTCTCTAATAATATTGAATATTATATAATATAAGGCTAGCTCTAAAAAAAAAAAATTAAAACCCTTGCACTGCAAGGATTAATTGCTTTATATCGCTAGGAGTTTTCACAGGAGGCCTATCACTTAGCCGACTTCTTGCTTCATCCGCCTCCAGTGCTCCCCTCCTCCATCCAAAGTTCTGGTCTTCAGGCAAAGCCTCAGCATCATCACGTACAATTTAGGGACATTAACCCTGTATGGTATGCTAGGAAGGCTGGAATGTGACCAGAGCTCATTGCAGCTTACAGAACAGTTGTGGGGGACCAGTTTCTGTGCTGGAGGAAGCCTGCTGGACTAAGGAGTAAGGTAAGTATTTACTTCCTAATCTTCTGCCCCTAGACTAAAAGGGCAATTATCTGTAGCAGTGCACAGGGGGCCACTGCAAGGGTGAAGTTTTTCATGGAAACAGTGTGCAGAACTGAGTGGAAGAAATGTGCAAGGGGCCAAATAAATGTTTCCTGAGTGCCACATCTACTTAATTCTAAAATCCAATGATAACACTTTGTTAACTACTTCCCGTCAAGCCTATTGTCAAATGACAGCTGGGTGGGACATTTGTCATTCCAGGTGGACACCATATGACATTCTAATGGAATGCACCTTGCGTGCGCCCCATGGGCCACGCTGCAGTGTGATCTATAACTGGTTGTGTCTACCGGACACAGCCAATGACTGATAAGTGTATCGGCCCAATTCCAGTTCCATGTGATTGCTTTAACCAATCACAGCAGATCACATGACAATTGTAAACAATTGATGGCTTCCTTTCATGCAATTCATTGTGTACAATTGTGATTGGTCACAGTGAGCACAGTATAGACAGGGCCAATCACAGCCCATCTGTACCATGTGATTAGCTGTGGCCAATCACAGATAATCACACCAATACACATTCATTGAAATTCACTGGCATAAGCAATCATAATGTGTAAAAAAAAAAAAATCCTGATCACTTCCTCAGAGCAGTATTGTGAGCGCCCCCTAGTGTTAACCCTTTCCCTGCCAGTAACATTTATGCAGTAATTAGTGGCTATTTTTAGCTCTGTTCGCTGTATAAATGTCACTTGTCCCAAAAAAAAGTGAAAAGTGTCCGATCTGTCTGACGCAATGTTGCAGTCCCGCTAAAAATCACAGATTGCCACCATTACTAGTAAAAAATAAATGAATAATAAAAATAACATATCCCCTATTTTGTAGACGCTATAACTTTTGCGCAAACCAATCAATATACGCTTATTGCGATTTTTTTACCAAAAATATGTAAAAGTCCTAAACTGATGAAATTGTTTTTTTTAATTTGGAGATATTTATTGTAGCAAAAAAGTAAAAAATATATATATATTTTTTTTTTCAAAATTGTCGCTCTTTTTTGGTTTATAGTGCAAAAAAATAAAAACCACAGAGATGATCAAATACCACCAAAATAAAGCTCTATTTGTGGAGAAAAAAAAGGACATTTGTTTGGGTACAAAGTCCCACGACCGCACAGTTGTCAGTTAAAGCGACGCAGTGCCGTATCGCAAAAATGGCCTATTCATTAAGGGGGCAAATCCTTCTGGTCCTTAAGTGGTTAAAGCACTCTCCACTTTTGTAATCGGATGAGATACTTTCAATGATGCAGACTCAGAGATTTTTTGGTGGACTGGCCATGTTTATCTTTAAAATGTCTAGGAACACTGTAGTCTGTGCTTCCTTTTGTCATTTTCTAGAAGAAGATCTAGGAAAACCGTAGAGAGAAATAGCTGAATTTTTGCACCTGAAAATGGATTGATCTCATAGTACAACGCATGCGTAAGGCCACTGCCTTAAATTAGATCAATCCTGATGTAATGCTGTAATTTCTTGAGGCCCAAAAACACGACAGTACAAATATCCCCCTAATTACCCCTTTTTGAAAAGTAGACAGTCCAAGGTATAAGTAAGTAAGAGGCATGGCAAGTTTTAGTTGTAGTTATTTGTCACAATTTTTTGGAAAATAAAGAAATTTAAAAAATATTTTTTCACAATTTTATTTTTACATACTGTCACCAGTGCAGTACAGTGTCATTATTTAACTGATGTGGTGGTGATCAGGGACACTGACTAAGATGGGGTTTTGAAATACAGTTTTATGTCATAGGTCATGCCCCATGGCAATACTGAGCACAGTAACAAGATACAAGGTAGTTAAACTGCATAAGCAAGGTCTCTCCCAGGCAAAGATTTCAAAGCAGACTGGGGTTTCAAAATGTGCCGTTTACGCTTATTTGAAGAAGCACAAAGAAACAGGCAGCATTGAGGATAGGATCGCAGACACAGTGGTCGGCCAAAGGAAACTTAATGCAGCAGATGAAAGACACATCATGCTTACTTCCCTTTGACATTGGAAGATGTCCATCAGTGCCATTTGCACAGAACTGGCAGAAACCAGAGGAACCCATGTACATCCATCTACTGTGCAGAGAAGTCTGGCCAGAAATGGTCTTAATGGCAGAATTGTGGACAAAAAGCCATACCTCTGACATAGAAACTAGGATAAGTTACTTGACTATGCATACAAATATAGGAATTGGGGTGCAGAAAAATAGCAGCAGGTGCTCTGCACTGATGAGTCAACATTTGGCTGTAGCAGGAGGCAGTTTGTTCGCCGAAGGGCTGGAGAGTGGTACAGTAATGAATATCTGCAGGCAACAGTGAAGCATGGTGGAGGTTCCTTGCAAGGGCTGCACATCTGCAAATAGAGATTTGGTTAGGATTAGGGATGGGCTGACTGTTTGAGTCGAACATGAGTTTGACTCGAACATCGGCTGTTTGATCGTTCGACGAAGATTGAACATTATGGGCCGTTTGCGCCAAATTCGAGCGGCGCGTCACGGCCCATAATGCACTGGGTCATCGCAGTGCTTTGCTGGCTGATGATTGGCCAAGCTTGCACTATGACCCGCATACTGTGGCCAATCAAGTAAGCAAACAGAGCCATAATTGGCCAAAGGCAGGGTGCCTTTGGCCAATTATGGCTCAGGGGGTTAAGTACACACCCCACACTATATAAGGCCACCTGCACGTCGGCCCTGTGTAGTGTGTTGCTGGCGTTATAAAGAGATAGAGAGAGAGAGTGTGTCATTTCATTTACTTTGAGCAGGCAGTTTATTCAATTAGCTAGATCTCACTGCAGACCGTTCATGCTGTACTGTTTCTAATCTACTTCAGGCAGGCAGTTGATTCAGTTAGCTGCTGTGTATTTCATATATATATATATATATATATATATATATATATATATATATATATATATATATATATATATAAAGTCAGACTGCTATATATATATATATATATTTTTATATTTTTTATATTTTATATTTTTGTCTCGGAATTCGTCACTTTCTCTGATCCAAAGGAACTTTATTATGGATTTATTGAAGTTCGCTACAGAGCACAATTATTTTTGGTTTCAGGGTATTTTTTACTCCCAAATCAAGGGGGTTGCTATGGGGGCTAAATATGCCCCCAGCCTGGCCAATTTATTCATGGCCCAATGGGAAGAGGACGTCGTCTATGCCTTGAAGCGACTGGAATTGGTCCTTTGGGCTAGGTACATAGATGACGTCCTCCTCCTGTGGAACGGTGACAGACCTTGGATCGTTTCATGTCCATTGTTAATAATAATGATCGTGGTATAGTCCTGAACTATGAGGCCAGCCATACTAATATCCATTTTTTAGATTTAGAAATTACGGCTACTCCGGGAGGCCTCAAGTTCGGGACCTATTTCAAGCCTACCGACAGCAATGGATATATTCCTGTCGATAGTTGCCAACATGATCAATGGCTGAAATCAGTCCCGCGTGGGCAGTTTCTCTGTCTCAGGAGAAACTGCACCAGTGGTAGGGTTTTCCATCAGCAGTGTCAGACATTGAGGCAGAGATTTCTTGAGAAGGGATATAGGTCTTCAACGTTAGATGCCGACATTGAGGCTGTGTCAAGGGTCAAAATCCAGACACTAGAAGGTGTTGCGCAGTGATCGGGTCTTGGGACCTTCTCTCCTCGCGCGTGCGGGCGTTATATTTCGTGGCGCCCACTCCGTTCAGGGTGACATTGCTCCCAATGCCACTGATCCCCCCAAAACAGTGTCTTTCTTTCATAAATGTAAGGGCTACTTTCCGTGCAGGAAGTGTAATGTCTGCCTACATAACACTTTGGGCAGACGCATGACCAATACGTTTACCTCTACGGTCACTTTACGCAGCCATGAAATTAAACATTTCATGACTTGCGCTACCAAATGCATAGTATACCTCCTCACGTGCCCGTGCAAATTACAGTACGTGGGGTGTACTATCAGAACCTTTGCAATTAGGGTGAATGAACACCTAGCCAAAATTAAGAAGGGGTGTACCAAACACAGTGTTCCTCGTCATTACCTAAAACACCATAATAAGGACCCGACTGGTACTCAGTTCCAGGTCATAGATAAATTTGTACCGCATTGGCGTGGAGACTCTTGCTTACGTGGAGTCTCAAGACTCGAAACTTATTGGATATACGAATTGAAGTGCTACTCGCCCCGCGTTATGAATGTTGAGTGGGACATCAACAGTTTCACTAACCGAGTGTGAGTGGAATCTTCTCCTCTTTTTTTTTCTGTCAGATTTGGAGTTATTGAACTGTATTTTGCATATTTAGTCAATATTCATATATATTATTTTTACTGATTTATTTGTTTTATATCTTGCCCCGTGTGCCCATTTCAGGTCTGGTTTTACAATTGAGCCATGGGGCCACTTGGTTGGATTTAGTACTCCACATGGCTATTCAGCTTTGAATGTCTGTCTCAGCTTGAGTTAGACATACTTTGCTGACACTCCTTTCTCACAGCCGTCTTTCCCTTTATGTGATTGGTTCCCGGAAGTCATGTGCTTTATGACTCCGGGATACTGTTGCAATATGGCCAGGATACTGCGTTTTATGATGCCGGGATACTGTTGCAACACGGCCGGGATGATTGAATGACGCTGAGAGGCTGTCATGTCACTGACGTGTTTACGTAATGACGCTATGACGTGGACGCTGCCACCGGAAGTGATGGGGGGCGCGTCTTGCGTCCTCTATTGGTGGAAAGCATACAAGCAAAGTGGGGCTGTCCTGTAAAGCTTGGGTGCCGCCTCGCTCCCTGGCGGTGGAGAGTGGATACGCACCATAGGCTTGTGATTTGCCCTTTTGAGCGTCGGCCTCTTACTTGTCTGCTAATGCAGCTGCCAAAGCGGCCTCTTCCATCGGCTCAATGTCATCAGTCACTCCTTCCCTAGCCCCACCATCATGCCCTGAGGAGTCCCCCGAACTGTTCGACCACAGTGTAGGGTACATGCTGCAGGAGGATGCGCAGCGTTTTGAAGGCTCTGATGATGGTACCCAGGTTGAGGATGAAGGCAGTAACGTGAGCCCAGAGAGAGGGGGTGCCCAAGAAGGACAAGAAACTGGTAGTCATGTTCCCCCAGCTGCAGCATATTGCCAGGTTTTCTCCAGTGGCGAGGAGGGAGGGGCTGATGAGGTCACTGACTACGTGGGTGCCAGATAGAAGAGGGAAGGAGGAGGCACATCTCCAATGAGGCAGGATACCCTCCAGGGGCAAGCTTAAGGGCAGTCAACCGACTGCATCACACCGCAGAGCTCCGCATGAGGAGCAAGGAGTGGTCCACCTTGTTCTTTGGTGTGGGTCTTTTTTGAGACGTGTGCAGCAGATCTCACCATTGCTGTTTGCAACATATGTCTGAAGCGTGGCCAAAACAGCAGCCGCTTGGGCACCACATGCTTGACCAGACATATGTCGAGCTCCCATGCAGTCCATTGGCAACAGTACTTAAAAGACCCACACCAAAGAACAAGGTGGACCTCTCCTTACTCCTCATCAGCTGGGATCTCCAACCCCACTATAACTTCAGTCCTCTCAGAGACCTGCACTGAGAGGAATGAAGGTGTAGAATTAGGTGTCCCAAGCACTTCCGGGCAATCTGCTAGCGGTACACAACATCCGATTGTAGCAGGCAAATTTCCCTACCCCAGTTGCTAAACCGGCAAAAGAAATTCTGTCCCAGCCATCCACATGCTCAGTGGCTGAATGCTAGTTTGGCTAAATTGCTAGCACTCCAACTGCTGCCTTTTCAGCTGGTAGACTCTGCCCCCTTTCGAGAATTTGTGAAATGTGCGGTACCTCAGTGGCAGGTTCCCAAACGCCAATTTTTTTTATCGGAAGGCCATTCTGGCTCTCTACTGACATGTGGAAGGCAATGTCTTGGCCTCGTTGGACAGGGCGGTCAGCAGTAAGGTACATATTACCACTGACTCATGGTCCAGCAGGCATGGACAGGGACGTTACCTTTCTTTCACGGTGCCCTGGTTTAGCCCTGCTGGCAGCTGGGAAGGATGCAGGACCGGGTGCAGTATTGTTGGAGCTTGTTTCGCCAGCACGCCTCCAAAATGCTGGTAGTGGTGATTCTGCCACACCTCTCTCCTCCACCCTCCTCTTCTTCTTCCTCTATGGCCTCTTCCTGTGCAGATTTGTCTTTAGAACCAGCGGTGCTCCGTAGGCATTCTAGGGGCTACGCATGCACTCAGGCAAAAAGATGCCATGTGGTGCTTGAGTTGGTCTGCTTAGGAGACAGGAGCCCCACTGGGGCAGGGTTTCAGCCAGGAATGGTGGTTTGCAACAATGGCACCAACCTCCTCTCTGCCCTCTGACAGGGACACTTCACCCATGTTCCCTGTTTGGCTCACGTACTTAATTTGGTGGTGCAGTGGTTCTTGTGCAGGTACCCTGGCTTAGAGGATCTCCTGAGGCAGGCCAGGAAAGTCTGTGGGCATTTCCGCCGGTCATATAATGCCAGTGCTCGGCTGGCTGACCTCCAAAAGGAATGCAACCTGCCCTAGAACCGCCTCATCTGTGACATGCCCACCAGGTGAAACTTAACGTTGGCAATGCTGCAGCAGCTGCACACGCAGCAGAGGGCCATCAATGAGTACCTGTGCGAGTATGGCACCAGGATGGGGTGAGGGGAGCTTGGCTATTTTTCGCCACGCCAGTGGCTCATGATCAAGAATGCATGCACTGTCATGTCACCATTTGAGGAGGCCATGAGGGGGGTAAGCAGTGACAGTGCATGCATCAGTGATACTGTCCCTCTTGTCTACCTGTTGGAGCACACGCTGCATGGAATAATGGACAGGATACTTGAGGCAGAACAGAGGGAGGAAGAGGAGGACTTCCTTACCTCTCAAGGCCCCCTTTATCCAGACATTATTCCTGCAGGCCTGCCTATCACACAGGAAGAGGAGGAGGAGGATTGTGTCAGCATGGATGTGGAGCCTGGCACTCAGCATCAGCGGCAGTCTTTAAGGGATCATTTTCAGGCCCCAGAAACCCATGGACTTGTATGTGGCTGGCAGGAGGTGGCTTGCGGATCAGGTCGTCCTTAGTGACCCAGAGGACTCCGGACCGAATGCCTCAGCAAACCTACGCTGCATGGCCTCCCTGATCCTGCAAAGCCTGCAAAAGGACCCTCGGATTCATGGTATCAAGGAGAGGGATCAGTACTGGCTGGCAACCCTTCTTGATCGACATTACAAGGGTAAGGTGGCGGAACTTATCTAGCTGTCACAGAGAGAGCAGAGGATGAAACATCTTCAGGAGGCCTTGCAGAAAGGTTTGTGCAATGCATTTCCAGAGCCTGGGAGGTTACAATTTCCTGGTCCTCCTGGACAACGTGTTGCTGAGGCTTCGGTCAGTCACAGAAGGAACGGTGGAGAAGGTGGCCGTCTGACCGATGCGTTGAGACAATTTTTTAGTCCGCAGCCCCAAGGTCTGATCGGTTCCAGCAACCATCGCCAGCGTCTGTTGTACATGGTGCAGGAATACCTAGGGGCAAGACCAGACTTGGAGACCTTTCCAACCGAAAATCCACTGGGTTACTGGGTCTTGAGGATGGATCACTCACCAGAGCTTGCACAGTATTCAATTGAGCTACTGGCCTGTCCTGCATCCATCGTTCTTTCGGAATGCACATTCAGTGCTGCTGGAGGCTTTGTAACCAATCACAGAGTGCACCTGTCCACCAACTTGGTTGATCGGCTCACCTTCATAAAAATTAATCAGTCTTGGATCACCAGCTACCAAGCACCTGATGCTGATGTAACCAAATCCTTTTTTTATGAATGTGAGATCCCTTGAAGACTGCCTATGCTGATGCTGAGTGACTATCCTGTTATGCTGAGTGACTATCCTATTCCTGCTCAATGTTCATGTTGATAGCTTCTAAGAACATTTTTAGTTCTGGGCCCAATTTTTCTGCCCCTGTTTAACAGGGGCGTGTAATTAAAATTTCTGCTGTAATATTTTGCAGCAGGGTTCGTTCCTGCGCTCAACAAGAGTATCTGTGAGGAGTTGCAGTGTTGTGGCACCACCACCACTGCCTAAGGCCCAATTTTTCTGCCCCTGCCCCTTAATATACATACAAGACCCAAAGGGCCTGGTAATGGGGGGTACCCATGCTGTTTGTCTCACTGATTTTCATCCATATTGCCGGGACCCGACATCACATTAAAGCCTCAAGCAGTTTTAAATTACTTTTATTCCTTTAGAAATGTAATTTTGTGCAGGGACTGTTCTAAGGACCGGAAACACCCACCACTTTACATGCATACTATTGACAACCCCCAGGTACGATATTTAAATGAATATTTAACTTTTATTTTTTCACTTTAAGCATCATTAAAATCACTGCTCCCGAAAAAACGTCTGTTTTTAAAACTTTCTTTTCCATTGATACATGTCCCCTGGGGCAGGACCCGGGTCCCCAAACCCTTTTTAGGACAATAACTTGCATATTAGCCTTTAAAATTTGCACTTTTCAATCAATCAATTTGAATAATGGTGTCCTCAATGGTGAGAAATACAGGCAGATACTTATCCATCATGCCATACCATCAGGTAGGCATGTGATTGGCCCCAAAGTCATTCAGAACTATCTTCAGTGTAAAGAAGAACAAAGAGGCCTGTACGCAATGGTTTGGCCTCCACAGAGCCCTAATTTCAATGTCATTGAGTCTGTCTGGAATTACATGAAGAGACAGAAGGATTTGAGGCAGCCTACATCCACAGAAGATATGTGGTTATTTTTTCAAGATGTTTGGAACAACCTACCTGCCGGGTTCCTGATGGGAGTGAGACCTAGAAGAGTCTCTCCTGCCAGAAGACTGGACGATGATCTGGCAAGCCATCTCAAAATGCTCTTGCAATTTACAAGCTCTTGAAAATTCATACAAAGTTCTTTCAACCTAAACTAAAACTAAATAAGTCCTCTTGCTTTCGGGGCTGTGTGGTTCAGCAGTGCGTCGCCTATGGATAAGAGTGTGCATCATGATCCTATCACTTATGCAAATTAACATCTGGAAAAACTCTTGGTAAGCTTTTCTCCACAGACAATAAAAGACATGCCAAGTTGGTCCCACACTCTAACCTCCTTAATTTTTATGGCAACGAAACAAACCATAGCTCATGTGTGGAAATCCCCAATCCTTAGTAAGGAAGTTAAATCAAGAATACAAGGTATTTTTGTCAATGAAACACTCACCGTGATATTGGAGGACAAACACAATAAATTCCTGTCTATATGGCAACCTTGGCTCGATTATCAACTGGTCTCTCGCTTCACTACATGGCTACTCCAACTATAATCCAACAGCCCACTGTTTATCTCTTATCCCTCCTAGCTTTCTGGAGAAAGTGTCCCTACCCTTCTTTCTGTTTCCCTCCCTGGCTGTTCTCTCCTGAGGTCTCTTCCCCACCTTTTTCAATTCACTTGTAGGACACATTATCTTTTTTACCCTATCCTATGACACACGATTGGTATTGGATTAGCTTGTTGACTTTTAAGCAATGTAAAATTCCCTACATCCTATATTCACTTTAAAGTGGTTCTAAAGCCTAAACATTTTTACCCTAATGCATTCCTTGCATTAGCGGAAAAAATGTTTAGGCATCAGTTTTGCTAGGGCACTGAGAGCCATTGGCTCCCGCTGTTCTCAATCAAAGTAAGTGACAAGGGAGCAGGGAGCAGGGTTGAGTCCCATTGTCTGTGTCAATGGATGCAGCAGTGGGACTTGTGAGTGAGCACGTACATGTGCCCCCATAAAAAGCAGTTTCTCATGGGGGAACTGGTCAGAGAGGGGAGAACAGGTGACCTGTGAAGAGGAGGTTCTGGGTCCACATACTCCCGCCCATTTTCCCTATAAAATATGTGCACCAGATAGCATTCACCCTTTCCCTATGGTTTGACAAAGGGGTGGGGCCTCCCAATGTATAACTACACCCACTGACAGAGAGAGGTTATCACCTCAACCCAGCAGTGATTGCCGAGCCAGCCAGGGACACAGAGAAGCTGCCGCTGTACAGCGTTGCACATGGTTTAGCTTCCCCAGCCACAGCTCTCCTGTCTGCTTCTGCCCAGCTGCTTCCTGGCCGAACTCTGCTTTTTCTGTTTCTATTTTCTATGTCCATCACAGAATCATGCCTGTTTTTAATGAATTTTAATGCCGTCTGAGGGCCCGAAGAGCATGGGCATTCAGCCATCAAATATTGCATTTCGGCTTTGTCCGTTCTACACAGAGATTTCTCGAGATTCTTTGAATTGTTTTATGATGTTATGTATTGTAAATGATGATATATTTAAAGTCTTTGCAATTTGATGTTGAGGAACATTATTCTGAAATTGTTCAACAATTTTTAGATGCCGTTTTTCACAGAATGGTGAACATCTGCCCATCTTTACTTCTGACTTTCTTTTTTTTTAATCAAAAGGTTTTTATTGCTCAAGAAACAGAAAATATAATCATACATGAATCACAGTATACTTTGTTTGGCCATGGAATTGCCCAACATACAATCCTTGGTTACATCTTATGCCCCGTACACATGGTCGTAAAATCCGACCACAAAGTCCATCAGATTTTTTCCGACGGATTTTGTCCGACACTGGTGTTGCATACACACGGTCGGACAAAGTTGTCGGAAAATCCGATCATTCTGAACGTGGTGACGTTTGTTGCCTACGACGGGACTACGTAGAGGCTAGTAGCCAATAGCTTTGGTCTTGTAATGTGATCTGAGCATGCGTGGCACTTTGTCCGTCGGAATTCGCTACACACGATCGGAAAAAGTCCGATAGGACTTTGTTGTCGGAAAATTTGAGAGCAGGAGATAAAACTTTGTCCGTCAGAAAATCCGGCGGAAAAAGTCCGATGGAGCCTACACACGGTCGGAATCTCCGACAACATTGTCCGATAGGACATTTTCCGTCGTAAAATCCGACCGTTTGTACGGGGCATTACAGTGTATATATTTAACTTCTAATCTGGGTAACATCCAGCCTATCCTGTTGGATTTTTCTTTTTTTTTTATGCTACATTGCCAGCTTCTACCATTCAATCAAAGTTTCCTGAGTCACTGTCCTTGCCCCAGCATGTATTCTGATGTCTATCCAGGTGCCTTTCCTATTACTCTTTACATCTTCAAGCTTCTCAACAATCTCATCTATACTAGTTCCTTGGGATTTATTCCTGGTGTATCAAGCCATGCGTCCCATAGCCTATCAAATTTCCCAGGGTTTCCCCTGTGTTGGTATATATATATTTTTCCATAATGAGTGTGTTTTCCATGTGTTGAATCCATGTTGTAACCTTCGGTGGCACAGCCGATTTTCAGCTCATAAGAATTATTTTCCTAGCCTGAAACAGTGCTCTGGCAAAAGCCATCCTTGTCACCTCCTCTGGGATCGCCCCCTCCAGAACTCCCAGTAGGCAGCCCAGTGGATCAAGAGGAACATTAGTCTGAAACACCCGATTAAGTGTAGCCAGAACCTCCGTCCAATATCTATGGAGTTCAGGGCATCTCCAGAGGAGGCGAGTCAGTTCCCCAGGCACTGTTCTACACTTGCCACACATCAGGTCTGGTGCTTTTGCCATCTTGTATAGCTTTTCTGGGGTATAGTGCACTCTCAGTCAGTAGTATATATAGTTAGGATACCTTTTGTGACACATTTAATGAGCATGTATTAACTGCCTGCAGGGCCTCCCACGGGACCCAGATCTGCTTCCCATTGTGTCGCTGCTTTCATGGGTTGTCCCTCCAGAAACGATGACAGCAGCATATTGTAACATTGAGATAATATACCTTTTGAGTCTGATGCGTCCTGCAGCATATGAAAGACTGGAGTGGGGGACTGTACCCAGTCTACTGCATCTCCCCATGCCTTAACAGCATTTCTTAGTTGTAGGTAATAGAACAGCATGTTGGATGGTAGTGCATATTTGTATTGGAGGTCACTGAAAGAGAGCAGGGTCCCATTATGAAAAACATGTCTTAAATGGGTTATTCCCAATGGGCGCCACCTAGGTCCTTGTTGGATTTTGTCCAGTTCTGTGTATGTTTTGTTTTCCCAGAGTGGGCTGTAAGCTATATACCCTGTTAGTTTTGTAGCTGTTTAGTTTTGATCCACACCTTCTGTGTGTAAGTGGGCATTTGCTTGTTAGGCTGTTGAAATTGCTGAGCCTCTACGCCCTCAGGTATCGACTCCACTCCCGAGCCAATCAGCATAAGTTTAGCCGATGAGCCCGCAGGAGCGGGAGCCATAGCCCCTATCAAGTGCTGCAGCTGTGCAGCCAGGTAATAAATCCAAGGGTTAGGGAGAGCAAGGCCCCCTCCCTCCTTTGCGTACTGCAGCTGCTCTAATTTAATCCAGGCGGGGGGGGGGGGGGGTTGGTGTGTCATAGCAATAGCCTAAATAAGGAGTTGACCACTCTAAATATTTTCAGTGTAATGACTACTGGCATGTTGTGTAGCATGTACAGGAACTGGGGCATTAGGATTATTTTGATGAGGTTTGTCCTTCGTGCCAGGGACATTTTGAGTTTGTTCCATATATTTATTTTGTCTCTGAAGCGAGTTAATAGAGGTTAGAAATAGGGAAAAAGGAGGAAGCACCTACAGTGCCACATCCGTATATATCAAGGGAAACAAAGAGGATACCAACTAGGTACCAACAGGTTGGACTTTTAAGGCATGGAAACAAATAGGAAAGTAGCAAAAAAAATAGTATTGATTGAAAATACACAGTATTATAACAGTGTTCAAAATAGATAAAAATCATATTCTTATTTGTTTCCATGCCTTAAAAGTCCAACCTGTTGGTACCTAGTTGGTATCCTCTTTGTTTCCCTTAATAGAGGTTATATATTCAATTTATAAAACTCAGTCAAATTGGGGGAGATATATATGCCTAAGTATTTAAAGAAGGTCACTATGGGTACCGGACAAGAGAGCCCAGCCCGGGGTTCCCATCCAGAAACATTAAAGCTGACTTGGACCAATTGTCCAAGATCTGTGATACGGGACATCACACGAGCAAATGAATCATCCACGTCTTCGAAAAAGAGGAGCATATCATCGACGTAGAGCATTATTTTCTCATGCAATTCCCCATAGCGGAATCCCTTGATCTGTGGGCAGTTCCTTACCTGTGCCGCGAGGGGCTCAATGGCCAGTGCAAAAAGCAGGGGAGACAGGGGGCACCCCTGTCTAGTCCCTCTGCCCAGTGCAAAGGCATGTGACATTCTGTCTGACATGCATATGGCGGCCTGTGGTGTGTCATATAGTAGTCTCACCCACGTGATAAACCCACAGATACCGCCAGCCGACACTGTTGAATGCCTTATTGGCGTCAAGAGACAACAGTGCTCTATGGCCGGCTGTATCCGGTGGGGTCTTCATATTTAAATAGAGTCGTCTGAGATTGGTTGCAGTGGACTTACGTGGCATGAAGCCTGCTTGGTCCGGGTGGATGATGGACAGTGTAACCTTGTTGACCCTCATGGTCTGTACCTTGGCTAGTATTTTTACATCGCTTTGCAGTAGCAAGATAGGCCTATAATAGCTAGGATCTTATGAGGGCTTGGTAAATGATAAAATTAGAGAAGTAGGCCAGATGAGTGAAATTGTGAAAACACTCACCTTACATCTGTATTAGGAAGCAGGTCCAGCAGGCCCCAGTGCAAAAGCTTCAGACCATGCAATTCAGAAAATGTAGTGCCCTGGAGTTATATTTACAGTTACAAGGAATTTCCATACTTTTGTACCATGAGATTTCCTCTATTATTACTGCCTGTGTGATTAAAGCACATCTAACTTGGGCTAGCCTTAAAGTGGTTGTAAGCCCTTACATATACCCACTGAAGTAGCTAGCCTCAGGTGGTACACATACTGTAGATGAAACAAATCCTCCTACACACTATGTGCCTGTTTATCTGCAGCCCAGTCTCCTCTACAGCTGGTCATAATAAGTTAAACAGCATTTCTAAGTTCTAGAAGGCAGGGGCAGGATCTGATTTCACACAGTGCACAACACAGAACAGGATGCTGAGTATAGTATGAGACCTGAGTGGAGGCAATGGACAATCCCCCCCCCCCACACACATTCTTATAGGGAAACATACAGCGCTTAGGCTTTCATTAACCTGTTGTGTGCTGGGGGGTTGTCTCCCAGGATTGCCTGGTGATGGCATAGATTGTAATAAGAAACTCATGCAGATAGCAGAAGAATGGGAAAGGAGACAGAAATCATCCTAGGTGGATAGAGGTAAATACGCACTATAGAAGGATATGCTTTGTTCATTTTTCATTTTTGGGGTTTACAGTCCCTTTAAGTGGCAATACAATATAGTACAGGGAACAAGGCTAGATTTCCGCAGCTTCCCAAACACATAGTAATTATGACTTAAAATGATGTGACCACACCATGGGGTTTTGTCCCGAGGCGTTTTATATTTTTTGACATTCTATACTCTGTTCGTATTTCCACACACTGTTATATTACTTCTATTAAGATTTCTAGTTCTACATCCAGCTGGCATCCTAATATTACAGAACGTAACAGCAATAGCAGCATGTGTGTTTATCTCATTCCACAGACAACTACAGTACAGCAAAGAAAATACAGCCTGGAGGTAGTATGTGATTGATTGCTGTACTCAACCATGTATGACAGGATACATAAACATACTGCAACTAAATGATGTTGATTATTACAATCTATTCAGTTTACGATTTTTGGTCAGCTTTTTTATTAAAGAGAAATCATTTTCCTATTTCTTTCCTGACCCAGATGATAACTCATAAAGTAATTTTTACTGAAGAACATTGAAGGAACAAATTTCAAAGAACCTCTATGTCCTTTTTCCCAAATTGATTTGCTCATGCCCCATAATCTCCCTGGAACGTTTTTGCTGCACTGGAAAAGCTTAGTCTGAGTGAAATGTGTATAATTCCATTATTCAAGCTTGAAAAGGCATGTTTTGAATGGGCTAAGCAATATTATTATTTTATGATTACCTGTAAAATTTCTATAGTCTATGTAATGGTCATGCATACTGGGTACACGAATAGCTGTGTGTGTAACAGCCATTTTGTTTGTGTCACAAGTCTCCCCTGCCTATTTGTCACAAGAATGCATGGCCACAGTGACCCCCCCCCCCCTTCCTTTACTCTATACAATACACAAACTGTTAACTGATGCCAGGTCCTTATCAATCCATTGATCTGACACGCACAGACCTCTCCATTATCCAATCCACAACTTAAATCTTGAAAACCCTAATAAAACTGTCACCCTTGCAAGCTTGAACAACCCAGAGAACTAACAGATACCGGTTGTTAATAGCTAAGTTGAAAGGAATAGCCTATACACATATCTGCCAAACTGGCTATCAGTCATAACTACAGAATATAAACATATTTACCTCCTGTCAGAAACCATGAAATCAGATCGAGACAGAAATACAGATAAATTACACTTGTTTAATAATAAAAGTAAATAGAACAAACGTAGTCAAAACATAGTCAGAGTTCAGGAACCGGAACAGATAGTCAGACAAGCCAAATGTCAGGGAGCCGGAGATGAGCGTAGTAAAACAGCAAGCAGGATCTGGAGCCAGAAGGGATGTGAGCCAAGCAAGTCTTTTAACAGGAACGCAGGCGATCGTCTCTGTGATGTTGACTAAGGCGAAGGCAGAGATCCTCTGGACTGGACAGCTTAAGTAGGCAGGACTGACAAGCAGGATATCATCAACAGCTGAGTACCTGTGGAGAGATAGGAGCTGACAATTAGCTGACAGCTGAGCGGCCAGCTGCGAGAAGGAAGGGCTGAGCCCAGCCCTGACACCTCCCTCAGTTAATTTGTAGCCTTGCGAGCGCAAACATCTTTAACCTAGAAGTACTGGGAGCACATTTGGCAAACTTGTCAAGTTTATTTTCATTTCAAAGCTAATGTCAAGCTGGATAATAATCTGCATTTTAGCAGGCTGTACCCAGTTGATACTCAGAGATAGGAGTATCTATAAAAAAAACTGAATCTGGGACATAGTCATAACCATAGTGACATCCCAGAAACCATTCCTCAGGCGCTTAAAGCGTAACTCCACTTTTGTTGAGAAAAAAACATTCCCCACTGGGTGATCGATATACATTGCAAGGATTTTGTTGTAGATCCCTACCTTTTGTTATTCTGAAGAAATCCCTGTATGTTTGTCTGTGCCTCTGTACTGAGATGGTCTAATGGGAAAGGCTTCATAATTAAAGCAGCTGCAGATGAGGAAATCTGCTGGGCCTGCATCCCTTTAGATAGGCTCCTATTGAAAGTATCTCTTCAAAAATGACATTGTTGTTGCAGGGGATGCCTGAAATCTGATTCATATCTTAGGCAGACTTCTTGGAAAATTGGTGAGCCAATCACACAAGCAGGAAATTATGTTTCTGGGGAGTGGTCAGTACACATTCTGTGTACAGAACAACTCCAGGTAGCCATATTGCAATACATTCTCAGAAAATTTACAGTGGCTGAAGATTGAAAAGGAAAGGTCATTTTAATAACATGCAATTACAATATGATTAATGTCGCAATTATATGTGCTATGTTATTTTTTCTTTATTTGCTTTTTTTTTTCCCCCACGTAAGTGGATTTACACTTTAATTGGTCAGATGGCCTCTTTCAACACCCCTTTCATACCAGAAAAGATGGGAATGCCAGGACAGTTTGACAGCTTTCACTCTGCTGAATCCAGAATTTGCAAGTATTCTTCCTTTTCAACTTTTTTTTTTATTTCTCTGTTGTTTTATTGTCTCTTTATTTATTTGTAACACCCTTTTTATGTACATTTTTTATTTGCACCACTTTTTCATTATTAAACCCTATTTTGAAAAGTGTTGAAAATTGTCTCTAAAGCTTTTAATTAGACATGTGCACTGACAAATTGTAAATCCAAAAATTGTAAATCCAAAAATTCAGATGTTCAAATTTCCGAATTCCAAATTTTCAAATTTCCGTATTTTGAATCTTAGAATTTCGAATTTCCAAATTTTCGAATTTCCAAATTTTCGATTTTCCAAATTTCAAATACTTCCAAATTTCAAATATTTCCAAATGTCAAATTTTTCTAATTTCGTTTTTTCGAATTCCGAGTTTCTGAATTTTCGATTTTTCGAAATTGGAGATTTCGGAAATTTGAAAATCCGAAAATTCAAAAATCTGAAAAAAAGAAAGAAAATCAGTAAAATTCTAAATAATAGCTAACTAATAATAGCTAACTATTAAATTATAGGTATTGGAATTTCCTTTCAAATTTGGCTGTTTGTGAATGTAACGAATACAAATTTATTTGAAGTTACGAATTATCCGAAATAACGAATGCCGCATCTAAAGAGGAGCCAACTAAATGTACCTAACAACTAGCAAACTATGAGGGTGCTACAGATATGTAAGTAAATTTGTTATAAACATGGCTATTCAAAAACTAACATGGGTCTAAAATGTATGGAAAGAGATGACCTTCAGTGGAAACTACATGTCAAAATAATAAGTGAATCCAGAGATATAGGTGTAGCATTGATCCCCGAAGGAGCTGCTAATATTTGATTAGGCCTGCACTCTGCTATTACACCCCCAATAACTTGGCTTAATCCCCTTGACACAGCTGTGATGCAGTGTTGGTGTGAAGCTAACAACAGAAGATGACCCCACAATGTACAATACAACAATAGTGTAACTTTACCTTTACCTGGGTATCTGTTGCTCCACCTGTAGGAAAAGGAACAACACTGCCCACCAATTGTAATTAACCAGAATGTGTTTTTACTAAAACTGGTATAAAACAGTAGTTACAATAACTACACTGTCACACAAACGTAATGTGACAGCACAGTGGGTATTCACAACAAACATGTAAAGAACTCTTAGATAACCCTTGCACGCGTGTCTCCAAGTGGGACCAATGCTCAGAGTGACAATGCCTTAACTCCGGGCACCTTCCCACTTCCAGCACGCTGTAAAAACACAGAAATGCAAAGCTATCAGCACTGTACAATACAATTGCTAGGGAGCTCCCCCTGCTTTATAATGCAGTTCTTTCTTATAGTGACTGAATGCAAGGCCTTGCAATAAAAGATGTAGTCTTTAGTCTTCTGTCTTCTCCTAGCTATTGTACTTGTAATTGAGTAATTACAAGTACATCCAAAGGGTTTAACAAACAAAGAATAGTGTAGAGTGAGTGTTGAAATTGTGTAATGTACCTGGTGGTTGAGCCCACTTATGCAGGGAGCGGCTTCTCGTATTCCTCTGGCTCAAGAAACCCTGATAGAGCAGACAGAGGCTCAGGAGTGCAAAGGGGCACAAGTACCTGACAGGTCACAGATGTAAGGGCTGGTCCGGACTTCAGGGAGCTGAAGGAGACCCGGATGCGGACTGGAGCCTGAGATCAGCGGCAAGCAGGGACATCAGGAACCGCAGGAAAAACTGAACTGGAAGCTGGAAGCAGAGGCAGTCGGGAGGTGTCTTGTAGATCATGACACAAGCGGATCTCAGGCAGGCTGGGTCGAACACTGGTGGGCAGGAACAGTACCAAGGCAGCAGGCAAGGCATAGTTGTGAAGCAGGCCGGGTCATACACAGACGGGCAGGATCGGTACCAAAGCAGCAGGCAGAAGAATCATCAAGACAGCCTAGGATCGGAGGCAGGCAGCAAGCAGAGAATGGTCAGACACAGGCCGGGTAACAGGTATCAGATCAACAGGTAAAGGAACAGCAGGGGAACTCAGGAACGCTGTAGACCAGACAGCAAGAAGGCAAGGTGACAGGTTCCTATAAATAGACACTTTGGCGCCAAGTTCAGTCACACTGCGCGCACCCGCGTGCGCCCATTACCGTTAGCGCGCACCCGCATGCGCCCGTTAGTGCGCACCTAAATGCGGCTCCTCTGCAAGGGATTCTGCAGGTAGGTCTTCCTGAAACAGCTGGGTGGCCAGAACGTCCTTCTTGACAAATTGTTCTTGTGATTTAGCACACTTATAACTGCCTCCGGTGTGATTGTCTCCAAATCACACAGTGTCAGCTTTCAGTGGAGTAGAGGCTTGAGGCCTGCTGGAACTCAGTCTAATGGTGTGCAACCTCCTCTACGGGACTACAGGTCCCAGCAACACTGTTTTAAGAGTCTAAGTGTGTAAAAGTGCGTTAAGAGTTATGGGCGGCAGCCCTCTCACCAAACCAGGCCTGCAAGAGTGGGAAACCTCCGCTCCGGTTGTCTCAGTCCTGCTTCACGCCAGCCAGCGCGGTTACACTGCTCCGCTCTGCAAGATGACCGGGACCCTCAAATGGCTCCGTCAGGTGTCTCTGGATCCTTCCTGGTCCGGTCACACTGTCTCTTCAGCACACAGGTATGTGGCAGAATCGCTGGTTGTTCCACTCTGCAGTTGTTGCAGGCCGCACTCTCTGGAACACCTCCTTACATATCCTTGTAGGCAGGCCACGCATCCAGAAGAGAGACAAAATGGCTGTGCGGGGCTTTTTATAACCTACCCAGCATGCAGTTCAGTACTGAGTGTTCATGGGTAGGTCACTTGACATTGTGGGTAGGTAAGTCCTTGTATAATGTAAACAATGAGTCACTTCCTGTAACATTTCTCTATGTTCTTGAAATAGAAAATAAAATAAAGTCCACTTCAAGTTTAGGCCACTAGATGGTGCCAAATACCAATTTATAACACTGCCCATAGATTAACATTACAAAGTACTAACAGGCAAAAATACCAGCGCTACATTTAAAGTTATATGATAATCTCAATGTCTCCTCTATATTTGCATTTTTTTCCAAATCCTTTTAGCTTCTAAGTCTCACTATTGGTCTTTTATTTATGATGGGCTACGAATAGAACAAGGAGATGGAAGCATGTGGAGATGATCTCTACTTTTACAGGAAATGTTGATAGTTGCATCTGCATTTAGCTGTTAGTCAGTTTATCTTTTGATTTTTTCATGTGCAATTTGTCATTTGTATGAATTGCCAGGGTTCATACCAGGTTTACCTCAAAGCTTCAAAGAATGAAACAATAACTTTTATACAAGCTCATATGATATATATATATATATATATATATATATATATATATATACAGTGGTGTGAAAAGGTGTTTGCCCCCTTCCTCATTTCCTGTTCCTTTGCATGTTTGTCACACTTAAGTGTTTCGCAACATCAAACCAATTTAAACAATAGTCAAGGACAACACAAGTAAACACAAAATGCAATTTGTAAATGAAGGTGTTTATTATTAAAGGTGAAAAAAAAATCCAAACCATCATGGCCCTGTGTGAAAAAGTGATTGCTCCCCTTGTTAAAACATACTATAACTGTGGTTGTCCACACCTGAGTTCAATTTCTCTAGCCACACCCAGGCCTGATTATTGCCACACCTGTTCACAATCAAGGCATCACTTAAATAGGAGCTGCTTGACACAGTAAGGTCCACCAGAAGATCCTTAAAAGCTACACATCATGCCGAGACCCAAAGAAATTCAGGAACAATTGAGAAAGAAAGTAATTGAGATCTATCAGTCTGGAAAGGGTTATAAAGCCATTTCCAAAGCTTTGGGAATCCAGCGAACCACAGTGAGAGCCATTATCCACAAATGGCAAAGACATGGAACAGTGGTGAACCTTCCCAGGAGTGGCCGGCCGCCCAAAATTACCCCAAGAGCGCAGCGATGACTCATCCAAGAGGTCACAAAAGATCCCACAACAACGTCCAAGGAACTGCAGGCCTCACTTGCCTCAGTTAAGGTCAGCGTTCATGCCTCCACCATCAGGAAAAGACTGGGCAAAAATGGCCTGCATGGCAGAGTTCCAAGGAGAAAACCACTGCTGAGCAAAAAGAACATCAAAGCTCGTCTCAATTTCTCCACAACACATCTGGATGATCCCCAAGACTTTTGGGACAACATTCTGTGGACCGATGAGACAAAAGTGGAACTCTTTGGAAGGTGTGTGTCCAAGTATATCTGGCGTAGAAGGAACACTGCATTTCAGAAAAAGAACATTATACCAACAGTAAAATATGGTGGTGGTAGTGTGATGGTCTGGGGCTGTTTTGCTGCTTCAGGACCTGGAAGACTTGCCGTGATAAAAGGAACTATGAATTCTGCTGTCTACCAAGAGATCCTTTTTTTTTTTAATTCTTTATTTATTTCAAAATTTCAAGTACACACATACAAAATACTATTTTACATTTTCACTTCCCACCCCTCCCACCTTTCCCACCACCCCCCTCCCCCGCCTCTACCCCGCAACCTCTTCCCCGAAACCTCTGTTTATTTCTATCCATCCAATTGTTTTGTCGCAAGTGTAACTTTACTGTCTAGTTATCTCCTCAAAATATCTCCATGTCTCTTTAAAATCATCCCAACTGGCCCATTTATCTCCCCCCTTACTCGGTTTATCCTCATCTTCCCCCCACCATTCTACACTCTCTCTTCTTTGCTGAGTGTTGACTCGCAAGAACCATTCCCAAATTTGCGGACTATCCGCTTCCATCCACTTTTTGGGGATTAAGTTCTTTGCCTCATTTAATAGAGTGGGGATTATTGAGTTTCTGTACTGCCTCATGGGCACATCTGTCCCATGGAACAGTACCACCCATGGGTCTTCAGGGACGTCTTTTTGTGTTATAATTTTAATCAATGCGAGGATATGTTTCCAGTACCTTTTTATCGCCGGACACTCCCACCATATGTGTGACATCGTGCCTATACCACCGCATTTTCTCCAACATGTAGGGGATTTCTCTCTTTGTATTTTACTCATTTTTACCGGGGTCAAATACCATCCCATAAGGCACTTATAATTGACTTCTGTGGTCTGACTATTCGCTGCAGTCCCGTGTATTAGCTTTAAAATCCTATCACATCTGTTAATAGTGCAGGGAATCCCTAACTCCTCCTCCCATCTTTTGACACCCGGAGGGACACCCTCGCTTCCCTCCTGTATTAATATTTTATATATCCGTGACATATTATTTCTAGTGGAAGGATTCATACACATTTTCTCCATCGTGGTGAGGTTGTCACCGCCTCGAATTGGCTGTGACAATCCCCCCACGAAGTATTTCAGCTGGATATACCTCCAAGCGTCAACCGACATTAACTCCTCCTTCTTACTCAATTCGTGAAAAGTGCTTAATTTACCTCTATTTGTGATATCCCTTAAACGTGCGTCTTCTTTTTTAATCCAATTACCCCAAAGTTTACTCCTCCCTGGTTCAAAAAATACATTGTTTTTTAAATTGATCAAGGGGGAGTTATATTCCCATTTTTTTTTCCTGTGAAGCCAATCCCAAACTTTCAAAGTAACTCGTGTAATTTCGTGTGTTTCTACTGGTATTTCCCTAAATTTTGGTGGATTCCATATTACGTGACCCCAATTTCTATTACTAAGTGCATTTTCTAGATTCACCCATCTCTTTCTTACTCCCTCTTTTGTCCATTCAGTGATTCTTGACAGTGATATTGCGTTAAAATATTGTTCAAAATCTGGTAGAGCGAGACCTCCCTGCTTTTTCGGCCTAGATAAGATTTCTGCTGCAATACGTGGCTTTTTTTTAGACCATATAAATTTTGAGATAATCCCTTTTAAAATTCGGAAAAATGCTTTTGGGACGGATATTGGAAGCATTTGGAACTTATAATTTATTTTTGGGGCTATGATCATTTTAACCGCATTAATTCTCCCCATCCATGACAGTGGGCTGTAACTCATCTTTTTTGTTTCCTTATTAATCTCATCTAGAAGTGGTAGATAGTTTATCAAGTATATCTTCCTTAACGTTCCAGATAATTTTACTCCCAGATATGTTATATTTTCTTTCCATGGAAACTGAAATTCTTTTGCTAGGCGGGCTACTTCTACTTGGTTAATATTAATATTGAGAATTTCCGATTTAGACGGATTGATTTTAAAATTAGAGACAGATCTATATACCTTCAGTACTTTCAGCAAGTTGGGTACGGATATTCGAGGGTTGGACAGAAAAAATAAAATATCATCCGCGAAAGCCGCGTACTTATGTGTCTCCTCTCCTACCTCAATCCCCCTTATATCCGGTGAGTTACGTATGGTTGATAGCAATGGTTCCAGGGCAAGTACAAAAAGGAGGGGGGACAAAGGACAGCCCTGACATGTTCCGTTCTTCATGAGGAAAGGAAGTGAGAGTAGTCCGTTAACCCTAACCCTCGCCCGTGGTTGCTCGTATAATATCTTTATCCAGTCTATCATTCTTGGTCCCATCTGGAAATATCAGTGCTGGCATCCTGCTCTTTTATCACGTACCTTACAGCGGAGTCCGGATGCTGGGGATGGCCTCGTGCACGGTTCCGGTCCAAACACCCCTGGTGGTGGAAACAGGGAGTGCTGGGGCACGAAAGGGTGCAGGTGCCTGCGGCTGGTAGACTGGTGCTTGGAAGTACTGGTTCCTCTGAAGAGCTGGTGTATACGTTGGTATCCAAGGCTGTGTGCAGTAACGGCCGAACAGGTGGATGTAGGCACTGCGAGGTCAAGACAGGGAACAGGTCGGCAACTGGCTGGCAAACAAGGTACAAGGCAGAGGGCAAGTTCGTGGTCAAAAAGCAGGCAATAGGTTGGCAACAGGCTGGCAAACAAGGTACAAAGCGGAAGGCAAGTTCGTGGTCAAGGCAGGCAAATAGGTTGGCAACAGGCAGGTGATAAGGTACCGAATCAGAGAGCAGAGTCGTAGTCCAGGGATCCAAGCTGAGGTCAAACCAAAGGGAGCAGTCAGTAAGCGGGGTCAATCCAGGAAGGGTAACAGGAAAACCAGGTGAATCAGGACCAAGGTAGGCAGGAACTTCAGGCAGGTATTCAGGAGATAAGACTGAAGACGATCCAGCACTGACACCATGTGAAGGCCCTGTTTATATAGGGCGCCTTGTGCTGGGATTGGTGGAGGTACGGGTCCGTGCGTGATTACGCGCACACGTTCGTGCTGACATGGAAGTGCGTGCCCTCGTTCGTATTGACAAACGAGGGCGCGCACAGGTCAGCGTTGGTACGCGGGTACGCCCGCACGTTCGGTTTCGTTGAGAAGGCTGCGCATGGGTATTGGCGCTTGCTGAGTGGAGATTCACCCCTACTGGACGAGGACGGGCATGGAACGCGTGAGTTCTCTGACATTGCCCCCTCCTTAGGGGCAGCCTCCGGATGCCTCTTTGAAACGAACCCTGGGAGCGGGAACGATGAAAAGCCTGTATAAGTCTCTGGGCATGAAGATTCGTTCTTGGTTCCCAGGAATTTTCTTCTGGGCCAAAACCTTTCCATTTAATTAAATATTGGTCCTCACCTTGCCGTTTTCTGTGATCCAGGATAGCTTCAATTTCAAATTCCTCTTCCCCATTCACTCGGATAGCCTCTGGAGGTCCCACTTCACGATCTGGAAAGGAATTTGGAACATCAGGTTTAAGTAGGGAGACGTGAAACACCGGATGTATCCTGAATGAGGCAGGGAGTTCAAGTTCATAGGCCACTGGGTTGACCTTTCTCTTGACAGGGAAAGGGCCCAAGTATCTAGGTCCCAATTTCTTGGAGGGGCATGCTAGTTTTAAATTTGTAGTAGATAGCCACACACGATCTCCTACCTCCAAGTTCAATTCTCCCCTTCTCTTCTTGTCGAAGTATTTTTTATCATCCTCCTGTGCTTTAGCAATAGTTTCCCTGAGCATCTGGTTGTTGGAGGAAAGGAAATCCAGTCTATCCTGAACAGCCGGTACAGAGGATTCGGGCACAAGTGCGGGTAGAAAGGAGGGATGAAATCCGTAGTTGGAGAAAAATGGTGATTGGTTTGTGGTGGAGTGGATGGAATTGTTAAAAGCAAATTCTGCCAAGGGAAGCAATGAGGCCCAATCCTCTTGGGAAAACGAGGAGAAGCAACGTAGGTATTGTTCCAACGTTTGGTTGGTACGTTCGGTCTGCCCGTTGGTCTGTGGATGGTAAGCTGAAGAGAGACTACATTTAATACCTAGTGCCTTGCATAATGACCTCCAAAACTTGGACGTGAACTGCACTCCACGGTCAGAGACGATGTCACTGGGGATTCCATGGAGTCTGACGATTTCTTTAATGAAGATCCTGGCGGTTTCAATTGCTGAAGGTGTCCCTTTCATGGGAATGAAATGTGCCATCCGAGAAAAGCGGTCTACCACCACAAAAATGGAAGAGAACCCTTTAGAGGGGGGAAGCTCCACAATAAAATCCATGGCGATTTTGTCCCATGGCCTCTCGGGAATAGACAGTGGTTTTAGCAGGCCCCATGATTTATTTTTACTGCTTTTATTTCTGAGACAAATCAGACAAGAGTTAACATAATTCCTGCAGTCCTTGGCCAGATTTGGCCACCAAAAGTGTCTCTGGATTAGATCCATAGTCTTGTGGCCCCCAAAGTGACCCGCCAGAGGATAGTCATGGTAGGCCTGTAAGACGGTGGTGCGTAGGTCTTGAGGGATAAAAATTTTATTGTCGAGCCAAAAAAAACCCATCCTTCTCCTGAAGGTTGATGCCCGGAGGTAATTGTGTTCCCACGGAAGCTTGGCGGAGCTGTGTCATGAAACTGGATTGGGTCAGGAGAAAATTCCCTGCTTGCAGGATAGTATCTGGTGGAGACGGGGTTTCAAGTTCTGTGAACATTCGGGATAAGGCATCGGGTTTAACGTTTTTAGATCCAGGGCGATAAGTAATATGAAAATTAAAACGGGAAAAGAAAAGAGCCCATCTGGCCTGTCGGGGTCTAAGGCGTCTGGCAGTTCTGAGGTATTCTAATTTTTTGTGATCTGTGAAGATCAGTATCGGATGTGCTGCCCCTTCCAGGAGATACCGCCATTCTTCCAGGGCTAGTTTTATTGCTAGGAGTTCTCGGTCGCCTACGTCATAGTTCCTTTCTGATACACCTAGTTTCCTGGAAAAGAAAGCCACCGGGTGCATTAGAGACTTGGGTCCTTGGCGTTGAGACAAGATGGCTCCTACTGCACTCTCCGAAGCATCGACCTCCAGAGTGTAGGGTAATGCAGGGTCAGGGTGTTTTAGTACTGGAGCGGAGGTGAATGCCCTTTTTAATTGGTCGAAGGCGGCTTGGGCCGCTGAAGTCCACTGGAAGCGGCTTTGCTTTTTGGTGAGCTGAGTGATAGGTGCGATGATCTTGGAGAAGTTCCTGATAAATTTTCTATAAAAATTTGAGAACCCGACAAAACGTTGTACCCCCTTTTTGTCATTTGGGGGCGGCCAGGACATGATGGCAGAGACCTTCTGGGGATCCATGGCTACACCCCCAGTTGATATAACCAGGCCGAGGAAGTGAATGGTCTGGCGTTCGAATTCACATTTTTCGGCCTTTGCGTAAAGTCCATGTTGCCTTAATCTGCCCAGAACTTGTTTGACATGATCACGATGAATTTCTAGAGAGGTGGAGAATATCAGGATATCGTCCAGGTAGACGATTACAAAGGAATCTAGAAAGTCTCTGAAAATATTATTAACAAAATGCTGAAAAGTGGCCGGGGCGTTGCATAGTCCGAATGGCATGACTAAATATTCGAAGTGGCCAAAACGTGTTCGGAATGCTGTCTTCCATTCGTCACCTTTGCGTATTCTGATCAGGTTATAGGCCCCACGTAGGTCCAACTTCGTAAATATTTTTGCTGAGCGGAGTCTCTGAAATAATTCCGGGACTAGTGGAAGCGGGTACCGATTCTTAATTGTCACTTTATTCAGGTCCCTGTAATCCACACATGGGCGGAGCGAGTGATCTCTTTTTTCCACAAAGAATATTCCGGCTCCTGCTGGGGAGGAGGAATGTCGGATGAATCCCTTTTTGAGGTTCTCATCGATGTACTCCTTGAGAACCAGGAGTTCAGGTTCGGACAGGGGAAAGATCCGCCCGAAAGGAATTTCGGCCCCAGGTAGTAACTCAATCGGGCAGTCGTAGACCCGATGGGGAGGAAGGGTGTCTGCTTTCTGTTTATCGAACACGTCCAGGAAGTTGTGGTACACTGGTGGCACCAACTCTTTGAATTCAGAGTCCGTTCTTAGGCACCCAATGACTGGTGGAATCTGGTGGAAGGTCTTGAGACAGTTCTGTAGACAGTAAGAGGACTGAAAAGTCACCTCACCGGTGACCCAGTTGACCTGGGGATTGTGGGCCTGTAGCCAAGGCATTCCTAGGATGACAGGAAACAAAGGTGAGGAGATGACATCTAGACGGAGTAGCTCCTGGTGACCTGGTGGGATGCTGGTGAACAGGGGTTGTGTCTCCAGGGTAATAGGCCCGGACTTGATATTTGACCCATCTGCTAGCCGTATGGAGAGTTGATGCTGCTTAGGTGTTAATGGGATGTTATGTTGTAGAGCGAAGGCATGATCCACAAAGCAGCTACATGCGCCAGAGTCAATTATAGCCTGGACTCGGAGTATTTCTCCTGGGAGCTGTAAGGAAATAGGAACAGCGATGTGAGCGGCTTTTATTAGAGACAAGGCGAAAGGCACACGGGATGATGAATTGAACTTACGGATCTTATTCGGGCATGTGTTGGCGTAGTGCCCAGCTTCCCCACAGTAGAGGCAGAGGTTGTTCTGGCGACGCCGCTGTTTCTCCTCGGGTGATAATGGTGAGCGGAGTAGGCCGACTTGCATGGGCTCTGGTGCTCCTGAGTTGGCAGCAGACACGTTGGAAACGGGAATAGGAGGGTAGTTGGGACCCTTGGGTAACACCCATGTGGGGCGTGTCAAACTGGACCTCTCGGACCTCCGCTCTCTTAAGCGACGGTCTATCTGGATAGACAGCTGAATCAAATCCTCCAAAGAACTAGGGATTCCCACTCGGGCTAGCTCATCCTTCAGAGCTTCGGAGAGGCCTATGCGGAACTGATAGAGGAGTGCGGCGTCGTTCCAAGAGGTGTCGGAACTCCACCGCCTAAAGTCTGTTACGTAGTCCTCTACTGGCCGGCGCCCTTGTTGGAGGGCATGGAGGCTGGCCTCTGCTGTTGTGGTGCGCTGAGGATCATCATACAGCTTGGCCATTTCATCCAAAAATGAGTCCAGGGTATCCAGAAGAGGACTGGCTTGTTCCAACATACGGTGGGCCCAGGTCTGAGGCTCCCCTTGGAGTAGGGAGACTATGAACCCCACCTTAGTGCTCTCCAGGGAGAAGGTGCGGGGTTGTAGCAGGAAGTAGAGCCGACAGGCATTCCTGAAGGAGCGGAACTTACTGCGGTCCCCTGAAAACCGTTCCGGTGGGGGCACACGAGGTTCTGGGGGTGGCATCATTACTGTGGGTGCTGATGCAGAGGTTGCTGAGCCAGAAAACCGGGATGTCAGGGAGGCCTGATGAGTTGCAGAGCCCGGGGCCATGGATTCCACTCTCTGTTCTAGTTGATGATAGCCATCTCGCAGGCCCTGGACTGCCAGGGTAAGGGCCGACATCTGTTGGCACAAGGCTTCCAAAGGCGAGGCACCCCCTTCGGACTCCATTCTGGCTGGATCGTACTATCACGTACCTTACAGCGGAGTCCGGATGCTGGGGATGGCCTCGTGCACGGTTCCGGTCCAAACACCCCTGGTGGTGGAAACAGGGAGTGCTGGGGCACGAAAGGGTGCAGGTGCCTGCGGCTGGTAGACTGGTGCTTGGAAGTACTGGTTCCTCTGAAGAGCTGGTGTATACGTTGGTATCCAAGGCTGTGTGCAGTAACGGCCGAACAGGTGGATGTAGGCACTGCGAGGTCAAGACAGGGAACAGGTCGGCAACTGGCTGGCAAACAAGGTACAAGGCAGAGGGCAAGTTCGTGGTCAAAAGGCAGGCAATAGGTTGGCAACAGGCTGGCAAACAAGGTACAAAGCGGAAGGCAAGTTCGTGGTCAAGGCAGGCAAATAGGTTGGCAACAGGCAGGTGATAAGGTACCGAATCAGAGAGCAGAGTCGTAGTCCAGGGATCCAAGCTGAGGTCAAACCAAAGGGAGCAGTCAGTAAGCGGGGTCAATCCAGGAAGGGTAACAGGAAAACCAGGTGAATCAGGACCAAGGTAGGCAGGAACTTCAGGCAGGTATTCAGGAGATAAGACTGAAGACGATCCAGCACTGACACCATGTGAAGGCCCTGTTTATATAGGGCGCCTTGTGCTGGGATTGGTGGAGGTACGGGTCCGTGCGTGATTACGCGCACACGTTCGTGCTGACGTGGAAGTGCGTGCCCTCGTTCGTATTGACAAACGAGGGCGCGCACAGGTCAGCGTTGGTACGCGGGTACGCCCGCACGTTCGGTTTCGTTGAGAAGGCTGCGCATGGGTATTGGCGCTTGCTGAGTGGAGATTCACCCCTACTGGACGAGGACGGGCATGGAACGCGTGAGTTCTCTGACACTATTTCAGTTTTTAGTTCTTCTCTTTTATTTAACAACCTGTGGTAGGTATCTGCTTTCCTAGCTGTATCGTCCCTGTGTTCCTGTTCCAGCTCTCGAATTTCTCTCCCCAACTTCGCCCGGTGCGCCCTTTTCTCTCTTTTTTTGCCCGCCCCGATGGAAATGAGAATTCCCCTGATGTAGGCCTTGTGGGCTTCCCAGAGGGTGTTTAATGATGTCTCCCCTGTGTCATTTATTTCAAAAAAGGTTATGATTTCCCTACGTATGATATCTTCTGTGGTGGGGTCAGCCAGCAAGCTGTCATTCAGGCGCCAGGAAGGCACACGTATGTGCGTTCCAGGGAGTGTGATTATCATTGATACTGGGGCATGGTCCGATAAGGACATTATTTCAATCTTAGATTCAACCACCTGGCTTAGGAATTTGTGCTCAACCAAGAAATAGTCTAGGCGAGAGTGCGTTCCGTGTACCGGGGAGAAAAAAGTGAAATCCTTTACTTTGGGGTGCTGCACTCTCCAAACGTCTATAAGTTGGCTTTGTCTAAGTTTAAGTTTTATTTTCTTTAATTGACGTTGGCTCTGGCTTCCTGATTTTGATGTGGTGTCCATCTTAGGATCCCAACCAAAATTTAGGTCCCCTGCAATGATCACTTCTCCTGTCTGAAAGCTTGCTATGCGGCCCAGCACCTGGGAAAGAAATCTGGTTGGACTTTTATTTGGACTATAGATATTTACTAACGTTAGTATGTTCTCTCCTATTTTCCCTTTTATGAATAAAAACCTCCCCTCAGGATCTAGGAGCCTTTCCAAGATGTCAAACTTGATTTTTTTAGCGAAACCTATAGCCACCCCCTTCGCGCCCCTTGTGGGGGAGTCTCCCTGGAACCACATTGGGAATTCATGAGAGGCTAATCTTAGCCCACTGTCTAGAGTCACATGAGTTTCCTGCAAAAATACAACATCACCCTGATATGATTTCAATTCATTAAATATCTTATATCTTTTGATCTGGGAGTTTAAACCTTTGACATTATACGACAAAAACTTCAATTTACAATCTACCATGTTTCAAACAGAGGCGTTGTGCGGTTATCAAACCGTAATATCCAATATTTAAGTATTTGTGGTTGCGAGGCAGAGACGTGTACCCACCCCCCCCCATCCCCTTGCCCTCCCCCCACCCTCCCCACCCCTCCCCCCACCCTCCCCACCCCTATCCCTACCCCACCCCCCTCCCCTCCCCCCTATCCCCTGGTCGATCACGACCTTATGTGTACAGCGAGGCATCTCTTAGAGAGACCTCCTGTCCACTACACCTCTAGGGTGGAGCTCTGTATCCGACGGACAGCGGCAGAGTCTGCCCCCTCCCCCCCCCAAAGGGGGGGGGGGGGCAGACCACGGCCCCACACGTCCCCAAGCGTCCCCAGCCCCCCCACCCCCCCCCCCACCTCCTCACTCAATATTTCCCGCAGAGAAGAAAAAAAGGGAAAAAAAAAAAAAAAAAAAATTGGAAGGTCCCACCGGAGTTTATTTTAATAGTCCCGGGTGTCCAGGGGTATTTTGGGGATCGGGATGTCCAATTCCTGGCAAAAATTTGGCAGATCCTCTAAAAATTTCATGCGGATTGTTCTCCCCGATTTTATGACCGTCAGGGCTGTCGGAAATCCCCAACTGTATTTTATGTTTAATGACCGTAGACTTTCTAAAAGTGGTCGCAATTGTCTTCTCCTTGCCAGGGTCCCAGCGGATAAGTCCGAAAAGACCTGAAGCTCGGTTGTTTCAAATTTTAAGGGTGGATTCCCTCTGAGTTTACCCCAGATTCGTGCTTTTTCCTCATATAGGTGGAACCTAATGAGAACATCTCTAGGTACATCCTCTCTTATCCCAGGGGGTTTCCTTATGCGATGCACTCGGTCTATTTTTAAGTCAACTTCATCGGTCATGTCTAATATCGGTTTAAAAATACTTTTCATTTTAGAGTGGAGATCTTCCCCCCTTTGCTCCGGGAGGGATCTTATCCTCAAATTTTGTCTTCTGTTTTGGTCTTCCATACTCTCCATTTTATACCTCATGTCTCTTTGACAGATTTGCATTTTATCCAGCTGCTTCCTGATCTCCACATTTTCTTTTGCTTGTTCTGTTGAAAGTTCCTCTATTTTCTCGACTCTTTTTAATAGGAATCCCATATCCATTCTGATATTTGTGATTTCCGTTTTAATGGAGTTTTCCAATTTAGCGAACATTTCTGCCATCTCGGTTTTTGTTGGTATTTGTGTAATGTCGCTTTGCAGGAGGCTAGCCCCGCCGTCCCCAGCTCTTTCCAGCTCTTCTTCTGGTCTTGCTACTCCAGCCTGCTCCGCTCTTTGTTTTCCTAGCTCTTTCTTCTTCTCCTTGGCCCCCTGTTTCTTCTCCTTCTCCATCTCAGGGCTTTTTAAACTAATATCTTTCAGATATTTTTGTATAGAGCTGGTGTTTAGACTTTCTCTGGGGGTTTTTGGCTCTGTTACTTTTTGAGATCTTCCCTTCATTTTTAGGCTGTGTAGCCTGTGGTATTAGCCATTGCACCTGGAAACTCAGACTTTGAATTCAGTGACAGATCATGGGATGTTCTCCTTTTTAAGGTTAGGACCTTACATCGGGTGGTTACCTTGATCTGAGAGAGGGATGCTCATCAACAACAAATCCCTTCCCAGTCTTCTGTGTATTCAGCTGGTGGGTTAGCGGCTGTCCGCTATGGGTGTAGATTTCCACTGGAATGGGGGACACCCGAAGACCGCTGCTGGGGCAGGTGGAGCAGTTATAAGTCCGTGTATCCGGAGGTTTTGCTGGGGAGCCTATGCGGGGTCTCGTTCTCAGGGGCAAACCTACGCTGCCCCGGGGTCTGGAGCCGTTCGGCTGGTACTAACCGGACCTTCCTGTGTCCCGGGAGCTTCCTCACTTCCTCTCCATAGTCCCGTTCGCTCTGCGGGAGCTAGTATTTCCGGCCCGGTCCTTCTGAGGAGGTAGGCTGTGTGGGAAGGGAGAGGGCCGGCGGGGACGCAATAGGGGTCTTCTCCGGAGGGCTTTAGGCAGAAGCAGAAGCCGGGCGGACTCTCACTTCCATCCGGCTCGTCACGGAGCGTTCCTTCCCCCGGCACTCCATGCGGCCTGTACCTCCGCCGTCGCCAGGCTCCTCCCCCTACGTCGGCGTCTCACGTCGACATGGCGTCTCCAGACTCTACCCACTTCCTGACCAGGCCATGCTACCAAGAGATCCTGAAGGAGAATGTCCGACCATCTGTTCGTGTACTCAAGCTGAAACGAACTTGGGTTCTGCAGCAGGACAATGATCCTAAACACACCAGCAAGTCCACCACCGAATGGCTGAAGAAAAACAAAATGAAGACTTTGGAGTGGCCTAGCCAAAGTCCTGACCTGAATCCTATTGAGATGTTGTGGTATGACCTTAAAAAGGCCGTTCATGCTCGAAAACCCTCTAATGTAACTGAATTAGGACAATTCTGCAAAGATGAGTGGGCCAAAATTCCTCCAGGACGCTGTAAAAGCCTCATTGCACATTATCGCAAACGCTTGGTTGCAGTTGTTGCTGCTAAGGGTGGCCCAACCAGTTATTAGGTTTAGGGGGCAATCACTTTTTCACACAGGGCCATGATGGTTTGGATTTTTTTTCACCTTTAATAATAAACACCTTCATTTACAAATTGCATTTTGTGTTTACTTGTGTTGTCCTTGACTATTGTTTAAATTGGTTTGATGTTCCGAAACACTTAAGTGTGACAAACATGCAAAGGAACAGGAAATGAGGAAGGGGGCAAACACTTTTTCACACCACTGTATATATATATATCTGGAGTGTAGCACTTCCATCTGAAAGGACCCTTAATCTTCCACTGAGCATCCTGGCACCCCAAAGTGCCACAAGCTTCCCGTTCAGTATTGCATCATGGGAGGATTGGGGAGTGGGAAAAACTCAATGGTGGAATGGGAATAGTTTAGACGATGTAATGTTGTGTTTCATTTTGTGCACTATATTATATCTGTCACACTCACCTGTTCCATGCTGTAGCCCCGGGTCTTTCTCTCTGGGTGCAGCCATTGGCTTCCAGCCAATCACATTGGGGGATGTCTTAAAGGGCTAGAGTCCACATCACTGGAACCCTAGGCAGGCCTGTAGGTCCTTAACCACCTGCCGACCGCTTACAGTAAATATACTGTGAGCGGGCCACAGGCACAGTCACATATATGTACGTGACCAGCCTTCTTCCGGGTTTGGTGCGCACATGCGCACTCACCCTTCCAACCTGTGCTGTGATTGGATACAGCACAAGTTTGGCAAAAGATTTCAGCCAATGATTTTGGCTGAAACCTGGGGAACGGCAAGTCCAATCACAAACAGAGCTCTGTGTGTTTACAAACATAAGAAAAAGTATTCATACCCATTAAAATTTTCCAAATTTTGTCATGTTACAACCAAAAACGTAAATTTATTTTATTGGGATTTTCTATGATAGACCAACACAAAGTAGCACATAATTGTGAAGTGGAGGGAAAATAATAAACGGTTTTCAACATTTTTTACAAATAAATATCTGAAAAGTGTGGCGTGGTGATCAAATACCACCAAAAGAAAGCCCTATTGTTGTGAAAAAAATGATATAAATTTAATTTGCAGACAGTTCTTGTGCAGATGCTCTTTCCTGAGCTAGAGTTCATCATTCCTTCCATTCAAGTCCTGTCCCAGACCTCTGTCTTAGACATCCCTCTAGGCCAGGGATATGAAATTAGCGGACCTCCAGCTATTGTAAAAGTACAAGACCCATCATGCCTTTGCCTCTAGGTGTCATGCTTGTGGCTGCCAGAGTTTTGCTCTGCCTCATGGGATTTGTAGTTCTGCAACAGCCGGAGGTCCGCTAATTACATATCCCTGCTCTAGACAAAAGCTTTGTATCTGTGGAGCTGCACACAAAACTTCTATACTGAGCCCATGATTTTAAGTTTTCCAGACACCCTGGGGTCCTTAGAACCTTTGTCCTCTCTCCTCCTGGTCTGGGCTCTGAAAGAATATGGAAAAATATGTTAAAGCCTGTCTGATCTGCGTACAGACAAAATCCCCTAGTCAAGCTCCTGCAGGGCTGCACCACTACCTGTTACTGAAGAACCTAAAAAGCTGGTCCCAAGTCCAGAATCAGCTTCAATTAACTGCTGCTAAACACAAGAGATTATGATTAAGCAAGGACACAGGGTTATGATTTGACACTCCTTTGTGTGAAACGCGTCAACTGTACTCTATATCCTGTACTGTGTGTCCCATTTTTGAATAATAAAGAACTCTTATTGGATGACACCAGCAGTGTGCGGCCAACTTTAATTTCTTCATAGACAGAAGAGAGTTGCTGCCCAGCGGCTTAAAGTCCCATGTGTGAAATTTGCTCCACATTAGACTGGCCCTTATATTGTCACTGCAAGAATCAATCCTGTTTGTAATAAACCATATTTGCTATTGCACCTGAAGATTCCAAAATATTTCCATGTTTTTCTGCTGAAGCCATTGGTTCTGAACACATTTTCCTGTCCTTCTTTGGCCATCTTTGGCTACCCCTCCTGCCAACTTATCCAAAAAATAAGAGGTCCACCAGATCCTGGATTCCAAGCTCTCCTGGGGGAAACTCCATTACCTAAAAGACTGGAAGGGCTGTAGCCGTAAAAAAAAAAATCTTGGGTCCCAGCTTCTGTTTTCTTGCTCCCCTCCTGATAAAGAGGTTTCATCTATGTTTCCCTTAGAAACCTGGACCTTGGTGTGTGGGAAGGGGCTGTAAAAGTAGGTGGTAATGTCACACTCACCTTACACATGCTCCCATGCCAGGTATTTCCCTGTATGTGCGGCTTCCAGTCAATCACAGAGGGGGTGCTGTCTTGAAGGGCTATCGAGTGGGATCCCCTATGACCTCTTTGAGTGTTTTTTCTGTGTGTCTATCGATCTTCAGCATTTCTAGTGTCTTCAGAGTATCCCAGGCAAGTGTGTTCCAGCCTGCACCCAGCCTTGTGTTTCTTAGTCTGTATTCTGCTCTTGTCCCTTCATGCACTCTTACCTGCATTCTGTCTTGCTTCAACTCTGTGTCTCTCTTTGCACTTCAGTTTGTTACTTGCTTCTCTGCACCAATCTGTTTCCCATGTGAGTTCCTCTAGACTCATTATCAGCACCTGTGCACTCCCGACCTGTGTTTCTCATTTTTCTCTTAGTGTATTCCTGAGCTCTCTGGCTATTTCCCTGTGTATCCTGCTGCCTTGTGAGTCTATTGCCCTGGTGCTACAAGAGAGTTTGCTACTGTTCTCAGTGGTGGCCTGCTAGGGTGAGTGGCTATGGTTTTTGCCACCATCTGCCCAGCTGCCTCAATCAGTTCTGGTCAGCCAACCCTTCTCTGGTTGGAGCAGATTCCTAAGTGGGAACAATATCATTAAGAAATTAAAATCCTTGTTCTCTGTCAGCTTTTGAGCCACACTGAAATGGAACCAGAAGCATTGTGCTACTATAAATGAGACGATACCTTAACAAAAACATTTTATTGAAGGTATTTTTAAACATTTAAAAAATATATATTAAACCTTTTAATTACAGTAGTCAAATTGACCTCTGCTTGGCTTTAAGCCCCGTACACACGGTCGGAAAATCCGACCACAAAATCTATCGGATTTTTTCCGACGGATTTTGTCTGACACTGGTGTTGCATACACACGGTCGGACAAAGTTGTCGGAAAATCCGATCATTCTGAACGTGGTGACGTTTGTTGCCTATGACGGGACTACGTAGAGGCTAGTAGCCAATAGCTTTGGTCTTGTAATGTGATCTGAGCATGCGTGGCACTTTGTCCGTCGGAATTCGCTACACACGATCGGAAAAAGTCTGATAGGACTTTGTTGTCGGAAAATTTGAGAGCAGGAGATAAAACTTTGTCCGTCGGAAAATCCGACGGAAAAAGTCCGATGGAGCCTACACACGGTCGGAATTTCCGACAACATTGTCCGATAGGACATTTTCCGTCGGAAAATCCGACCATGTGTACGGGGCATTAGGCTGCTTTTATGATAATTACAAAGCATCTGTACAGAGACTATGGGGAGCCATTTAAAATTGCTCTCAGATTACTGGCTGGGATCACTCATTAGGGCCACACCTTCTATATTAAACATTACTAAAGGGTGTCACTGCTAATGATGTCATAAAAGCCCAAGTGGCTCTTGTAAGCAAAAGTAGTATTGTGAATTACAAATCATACTCTCATAAAGATTTTAATACCTTGTACACAGCTGTTACTACCTCTGTTTTCAGAGCAAATACATTTAACAGTATTAAAGCTTCTCTAAACCTAAAAATAAAAAAAAATACAACATAAATTGTATTTTAGGATGGAGGCTTTTCAGTGTAAAGAATATTGTGCGGCAGGTCCAAGCTTAAAATGCTATAAATTAGCTAGGATCCTAGAAAAGAGTCTGAAAAAAGGTCTGAAGAAAATGTGTTAATTGGGGCTGATCTGATGTCTAAAGGTGCAGAAAAGGCGGCTGATCTGAGGGCTGCAGTGCATCTGTGCATTGGGGCTTATCTGGAGCCTGAAGGTGCAGAAAATGGACTGATCTGGGGTCTAAAGGTGAAGAAATCGAGGCTGACCTAAGGTCTGAAAGTGCATAAATAGGGACTTATCTAAGATTTGAGGGTGCGTGCATTGGGCTGATCTGAGATCTGAAAGTGCCGAAATTAGGGCTGATCTGAGATCTGAAGGCATAGGATTTGGGGCCGATCTAAGGTGCAGAGATGCAGAAATTGGGGTTGATCTGAGGTTTGAAGTGCATGAAGTCACTGGAGTTGATTTTAGGTCTAAAGGTGCAGAAATTGAGGCTGATCTGAGGTGTTAAGGTACAGAAATTTGGGCTGATCTGTGGTCAGATGGTACAGTGACTGAATGTACACACAGGGTAGCACCGCTCTACTGTGAAAACCTCCAAATATGCATGCTGGTTACTGGTACCTTCTCTCCAGGCCCCAGGTTCAGACAACCTCCCACTCGTCACAAACTCGGAATATGGAAAGAACCCACACTCTGGAATCCGTCACAGCACGTTGTGAACAAGGCTCTTTGCTGAAACATGTTAGCAGTTACTTTGTACTTAGTGATTATGGAATAAAGAATTTGGATGGATTCCAGAGTGCGGGTTCTTTCCATATATCCGTACGGTGACTGAGACGGATCTGAGGTCTGAAGGTGCAGTAATTGGGCCTAATCTGAGGTCTGAAGATATAGAAACACAGGGGCAGGCTTTTCAGTGCAAGGAACAATGTGATAGCCAGGTCCAAGGCTTAAATGTTATAAGTGAGCTGGGATCCTAAAAAAACATCCATTAGGATGGAGGTTTTGTGTACCAAACAACCAACTTCTGGGCTATATTAAATGCCATTCCTAAAGGGAAGTGCATGTGTGCATTGAGGCTGATCTGAGGTCTGAAGGACTTTCCACCTGTGGTCTATGGGCTGCCCAAAGCTGACTTAAGGTCTAAAGGTACATTGAATTGAGGCTGAGCAGAGATCTGAAAGTGCAAACATTAGAGTCAATCTGAGGTCTCGGGATGCAGTAATTGAGGCAGATCTGAGATGTGAAGGTGTAGAAATTGGGGATGATCGGTACAGTGACTAAGACTGATCTGAGACCTGAAAGTGCAGAATTTGGGGCTGATGTAAGATCTGAAGGTGTCGAAATTGGGGCTGATCTAAGGTGTGGAGATATAGAAATTGGGGCTGATCTGAGGTCTAAAAGTGCAAAAATGAGAGTCAATCTGAGGTCTGGGTGCATGCATTGGGGCTGATCTCAGGTCTGAATCAATCCTGGAACATTGATTAATCCCATATAAAAGCTCTGCTATTAGGTGTTGGGGAAGCCTGTATATATACAGATAGACTGGGCACATGTATTAATGTCTTTGGGCACACTTACAGCTGAATCCAAATAAGGGAGTTATAAGCTTAATGTACAAATATGTATTTCCCTGGACAGCTAAACAATTGGAACAATGATTTCTCAAGGTCTCACCTGGGCACATAACCACCTATGCCCAGTGCTTCACAATTGGACTTTAAACCGATTGGGCAGAAGAATGAGAGCACACAAGTGTAGCACCCTCCTAAGTAGGTGATAGAATTAGTGTAGAATCGTTTTTAGTTTCTCTGCTTAACAGATGGACAGCTCGGTAAATGTAATTGCTGTCTGCTTAACAGAGAGCTATGATCGGCTAGTGTGCTCTGGTGCTGCTCATGCTGTCTTGAGTTTCTCTGTATCCAAGCAACTAGGGAAAGTTCTGGATAATAGGCGGAAACAATGCAGATGGAAGCATACATTTTCTTAAGGCTGTGGCCAATTACAAGGGGAGGTGCCCCTAGGCATGCTAGGTGCCTGTATTTACATTCTAGGAGCTTATGGGCTCTCTTTCCTAGAAGAGGACTGCACCAGCCAGAGGAGAGGTTGTTGCCTCCCCTGGCACTTGTGCCATGTGGCCTCAGGTGGGCGACCTGAGTGCCTGAATCACGAGAGTGTGCTGCCATGCATCCTCAGCTGGGTGTCAGAAACCATGAATCAAACTGAGACAGAAGTACAGTTAAATCTCACTTGTTTATCAATAATAAAAAAAGGTAAACAGAGTAAACATAGTCAAAACATAGCCAGAGTTCAGGAACCGGAACGAATAGTTAGACAAGCCAAAACGTCAGGGAGCCAGAGATGACCGTAGTAGAACAACAAGGAGGATCTGGAGCCAGAAGGAATGTCAGCCAAGCAAGTCTTTAACAGGAACACAGGAGAGCGTCTCTAGAGATGTGACCAAGGCAAAGGCAGAGATCATCTGGGCTGGATGGCTTAAGTAGGCAGGACTGACGAGCAGGATATTATCAACAGGTGAGTCACTGTGGAGAAATATGAGCTGGCATTTAGCCGACAGCTGAGCGGCCAACTCAGAGAAGGAAGGGCTGAGCCCAGCCCTGACAGTGGGGGGCCTGACATTAGTGAGAGTGAGCCGTGCTCGACAGAGAGCTGGCTGAAGGAGCTGTCTGCTCAAGATCTGGTCTGGTAGCACTGGTATAGGGTGTCGTTTGGCAGTTGGAAGGTGGCTACCAGCTGTCATTTGTGAGTACAGACAATCTAAACGTTCTATAGATTTGTGCTTTTAACCCCAAATGAAGGTCTGAACAAGGGAACACTGGTTAGGGTTCTGAAGAGCTTTTCCAACTGTTTGCTACTACATAAGACTTTGCTCAGTTCTACTACTTTTGTATTGCCAAACACTGGTAGCACTTCATAAGCTGGGTGTTTGACCATGGCTCTGACATCTACTGTTTTAATAGATAGATTTCACTTTTTTTTTAGTTTATGATAATCTTACATAGATTATAGCCTTCTGAGCTTCAAGGCTTTTTCTTCTAAAATTCAGCAACACTTCATTCCATATATGAAATCTTTACCACACTTATAGAAAGATTTAAGACTAATGCCGCGTACACACGTGCGGACTTTTGCCGGCGGACCTAGTCCAGCGGACAATCCCGCGGGACTTTCCAGCTGGGTCCGCTGGACTTTCCGAGCGTGTGGACTTGCCCACACACGCACGGACTTCTCCAGCGGATAATCCGCCGGCCAAAAGTCCGCGGGACTTTTGAAAATGAACGGACTTGCCCACACACGGAGCAGTCCGTTCATTTCGAACGTAACTTCAGGTTACGTAGCTAGCGTAGGCAGTAAATGCCGCCGCGCTAGCTCCGCAAGCTGGCATGGATTTAAAGGGAATCCCCACGCCGAAAAAACGGCGTGGGGGTTCCCCCCAAATCCATGTCAGACCCTCATCCGAGCACGCAGCCTGGCAGGCCAGGAAAGGGGTGGGGACGAACGAGCGCCCCCCCCCTCCTGAGCCGTACCAGGCCGCGTGCCCTCAACATGGGGGGTGCCCTGGGGAAAGGGGGGCCGTGTGGCCCCCCCCACCCCAAAGCACCTTGTCCCCATGTTGATGAGGACAAGGGCCTCTTCCCGACAACCCTGGCCGTTGGTTGTCGGGGTCTGCGGGCGGGGGCTTATCGGAATCTGGGAGCCCCCTTTAATAAGGGGGCCCCCAGATACCGGCCCCCCACCCTATGTGAATGAGTATGGGGTACGATGTACCCCTACCCATTCACCTAAGGTGTAAAATGTAAAGTAAAAAATAACACCCACACTTTTGAAAAAATAGTTTATTGCACTGCTCCGGGGGTCTTCTTCCGTCTTGGGGGTCTTCTCGCCGGACTCCCCCGCCATTTACCAAGCTCTTTTACCGAGCGGGGGAAGTCCGGCTACCTTCTTCGTCGTCGCCGCCGTCTGGGGGTCTCGATCCGCCTTCGGGGGTCTTCTTCCGTCTTGGGGGTCTTCTCGCCGGACTCCCCCGCCATTTACCAAGCTCTTTTACCGAGCGGGGGAAGTCCGGCTACCTTCTTCGTCGTCGTCGCCGTCTGGGGTTCTCGATCCACCTTCGGGGGTCTTCCGGGGGTCTCTTCTGTTCTTGCGGCGGTCGTCGTCTTCCGCGCCGCCGGCGCCTTGTTCTTCTTCTTGTCCTTCTTGTTCTTCTTCTTCTTCCGATGTTGACCCGTCGCTGTCTCTGCCCGGAATGCCTGTGCCGCTCTGCGCTTGGACTTATATAGGGACATGGGGGACAGGGTCACATGCACATGTCACATGGTGACCCCGCCCCCTTGTGTTGTCACAGTCCCGGAGGATGCTGGGACTGTGACATCGCAAGGGGGCGGGGTCACCATGTGACATGAACATGTGACCCTGTCCCCCATGTCCCTATATAAGTCCGAGCGCAGAGCGGCACAGGCATTCCGGGCAGAGACAGCGACGGGTCAACATCGGAAGAAGAAGAAGAACAAGAAGGACAAGAAGAAGAAGAACAAGGCGCCGGCGGCGCGGAAGACGACGACCGCCGCAAGAACAGAAGAGACCCCCGGAAGACCCCCGAAGGCGGATCGAGACCCCCAGACGACGACGGCGGCGACGACGAAGAAGGTAGCCGGACTCCCCCCGCTCGTGAAAGAGCTAGGTAAAAGAGCAGAAGAGAGCGGAGGAGTCCGGCGAGAAGACCCCCAAGACGGAAGAAGACCCCCGGAGCAGTGCAATAAAATATTTTTTCAAAAGTGTGTGTGTTTTTGTACTTTACATTTTACACCTTAGGTGAATGGGTAGGGGTACATCGTACCCCATACTCATTCACATAGGGTGGGGGGCCGGTATCTGGGGGCCCCCTTATTAAAGGGGGCTCCCAGATTCCGATAAGCCCCCGCCCGCAGACCCCGACAACCAACGGCCAGGGTTGTCGGGAAGAGGCCCTTGTCCTCATCAACATGGGGACAAGGTGCTTTGGGGTGGGGGGGGGCCGCACGGCCCCCCTTTCCCCAGGGCACCCCCCATGTTGAGGGCACGCGGCCTGGTACGGCTCAGGAGGGGGGGGGGCGCTTGTTCGTCCCCACCCCTTTCCTGGCCTGCCAGGCTGCGTGCTCGAAAGAGGGTCTGACTTGGATTTGGGGGGAACCCCCACGCCGTTTTTTCGGCGTGGGGATTCCCTTTAAATCCATGCCAGGTCACGGAGCTAGCGCGGCGGCAGTAACTGCCTACGCTAGCTACGTAACCTGAAGTCACGTGCTAAATGAACGGACTTGACGATGAGCGGCAAGTCCGTTCATTTCAAAAGTCCCGCGGACTTGCCCACTAACGGCGGGATTGTCCGCTGGACTGCCAAGTCCAGCGGATAATTTTAAAACAAAACTTAAAACTTTGGCGCCAAAAAGTCCGCCGGACTTTGGCGCCAAAAAGTCCGCCGGCGCCCACACACGAGGGGATTATCCGCTGGACTTCAGTCCAGAGGATAATCCCGCGGGATTGTCCCTTCGTGTGTACGCGGCATCAGTAGTACCCAGCTAAATTGGCTTTTGTGATATTTTCTTATAATTCAGATTACCAATAGTATTTCATCGTGTTGGTATTTTCAGTACCCCAGCTTTTTTGCCAAACATAATGGCAAAAGAAAATGCCCAAGTTACTGTCTGCCACCTACTGTTATGGGTGAAAGGAATAAAAAATACACTAACAGTATAGGTTACTTCAAACAGAGAATAACCATGCAGGTTGAAAGGAAAGTACCTGTTTGCAGCAACTGTCTTCGAAAGGCCAGACAAAATATTTTCTTATATTATTTTAGTATTTTATTTTATTTTATTTTTTCCAAATAACTTTTATCAGCTGTGCACAATAATCGGCACACTGCAACATGAACATTTAAAGTGGGAGTCCATGCAAAAACTAAAATCCCTGCATCTATAGGCACCACAGATCTAACACTAACCTCTCTATCCATGTAAAGAAAAAATGAGTACACATACCTTTTTGGGAGCCGATCTGAACCGTCCCGACCGGATCCCACGCTGAGCTTTCAGTCGCGGCTTCACTGTATAGGTGGGTGCAGAGGAGACGGATGACAATGGAAGCCCCATAGTAAGTCTATGGGTGACCTCACTTCCCATTCATTTCACATCCATTGTCGGGCGTGTCCTCTGCAGAGCTTTCGCCACTGGAGATCGGGTCGGAGTGGATCAGATCGGCTTCCAAAAAGGTATGTATACTCATTTTGTCTTTACAGGGATAGAAAGATTAGTGTTAGATCCGTGGTGCCATTAGATGCAGGGAATTTAGTTTTTGCATGGACTTCCACTTTAACTGTAAGGTAAGGAATAAACTTCTATAGCACATTTATGGGAGTCACGTACTTGTTAAAATCAATCATCTCATACACCTACACCAAGATGGAAACAATTCACTGGATATAGATGTAAGAGTAATAATAGTGGCATTTGCATAGACATAAAGAACAATCCTGACGCAACAACGAGTGACTGAAAGGCTTTTCGGTAGCAGTACTTTCAATCAACTAAAATGAAAATAGCTGTAACTCAAAGTGTTATGAACATACTATCTATAACCAACAAGTCTTATAGCATCTGAGGACAGAATCAATGAAGCTATTGCTTGCTAAAGTGCTTGATTTAAAAATGATCAGTGCATCATTTTTTTTTTTTTTAAATATATCATTACTTTGACAGCCAACAAAAATCCACTTTCTTTGAGCCTTTGCCATCATGAGTCTGACCCCCTCAGTGAACAGACAGCTAAGGAGAATTGATGAGATAATCTCTTTGTTACTCCACTTTTTTTCTTGTTCCTTGTGTTACATCAACCACACTTGTACTGCTTCTTCCTTTCAAACTAAACTCTTCTGTACAGGGACTGCAAGATGCCACCTCTTGTATCTGCATAAAGTTCCACATTATTATTATTATTATTTTTATTATTATTATTCATGAAAAATCCATATACAAAGCGTTCCTGACAAATACAATTTATTCAAATACTATTGGGTATATTTAAAAAGCAGTGAATGTGACATTCACCAAGCTTTTACTGTGGGTGAATCAATCATAAAGTAATTTCAAATATTTTTTTTAAAATTTTATGTTAATTATTTTTCTTTTCATTTCCCCTCAGAAGAACCTATTAAGAAGGACTATATCAATGAGGACTTCACAAACCTCTGTCCCCCTCTAGTCTTGTCATCATATTTTTTGGGGCAACCCCTTTCTTTATAATTAAAATTATATAATGATACTGCTGTGTTTTTTTTTTTTTTTTTTTTCTTTCTTTTTTTTTTTTTTTTTTTTTATTCCCCTCAGAAGAACCTAATAAGAAGGACTATATCAATAATCTCTTTTTTTTAAATTTATAACATTCTCTAAGTCCCACTTAATTTATATTCAAAACTCTTGTTACATTTTTTTTTTTTTTTTTTTTTCCCCCCCCCCCCCCCTTTTTTTTCCGCCCCCCTCCCCCCCCCTTCCCCCCCTCCATCCCAAACTCCCATCGCTGCCCTCTTTTTTTTTTTTTTTCTTTTTTTTTTTTTTTTTAAATTCCCCTCTTTCTGTTCAATTTTAATGTGTTGTTTTTCTTTGTTAATTGATTGAATCTCATTAAGTCTGTAACAACTCTGCATAACTCCAGGATCTTTTAAATGTTTCCCAGCATTCCCACTTCCCCTTTGGTTGGGTATCTTCCTCAATATTCTCTTTTAAGCATTCAAGCCTATAAGTCACCTCCACTTCATCTATCCATTCCCCCATAGAGGGACTTTCCTGTTCTTGCCACTTCCTTGGGATTAATCTTTTTGCGGCGTTTAGCAGATGTGGGACCAATGTGCTCCTATATTGCCTTACTCCCTCTTCTGTAGCGTGCATCAAAATCACCCATGGATTTTTTTTTACTTCTATTTGAGTGATTTCTTTGATATAACTCAACACCTTCTCCCAGTATTTTTGTATTTTCTGACATTCCCACCATAAGTGACCCATGCTCCCTCTCAAGTTGCAACCCCTCCAACAGTTGGGGGATCTCCCTTCCTGAAATTTGCTTGTTATATCGGGGGTCGCGTACCACCTAATTAAACATTTGTAATTCATTTCAGCTGTTCGCATATCTACTGATGAACTATGTGTGAGCTTCATTATTTTTCTAATCATCCCAGTGTTTATCTGTGACCCTAATTCTCTCTCCCATTTCTCGATGAATGGGGGGACCTCCAGCCTGTCCATCTCGATCAGCAACTTATATATTTTTGATATGGACTTTTTGGTATTTTCTGCTGTGCATATTTGCTCTATCCTCGTCAGGTCTCCACATGACCTGATTGGTTGTGGAAGTTTTTTCACGAACTGGCACAACTGGAGGTACCGCCATTCATCGATTTTAAATATGTCCACTCTTTTTTTTAAATCAATTAGTGCTAGTGGTTGACCCGCCAATATTACATCCCCTAATTTTGTTTCATCTTTAATTATCCAATTCCCTCCTATGTCTATTTTCCCAGGAGGGAAGTAATCGTTCTCCTTGAGTGATAGTAAAGGTGAGTTATAGTTTCCGTTCAACTGTTTATATACCTTGTCCCAAATTTTAAACGTGTGCCGTGTGATAGTGTGTGTGTGAACATCCAATGCTCTATACCCCGGGGGGTTCCAAGTGATTCTTCCTAAGTGAGCCTTGCTCAATACCCTTTCTAAGTGTACCCATCTTTTACTTGAGTTTATTTTCCCCCACTCTGGGATTCTAGAGAGTGCAATTGCGTGATAATAACTAATTATATCGGGGACCGCCAGTCCCCCATGGTTCTTACACTGTTTTAAAAGATTCAGCGACGTGCGGTGTTTCCCGTTTTTCCATACAAAATTCATCAGTATTGAGTTAAGCTTCCTAAGGTATTGCTGGGGTAGGGGGAGAGGGAGCATCTGTAGCTTATACGTTATTACAGGAAGTATCATCATTTTAACCGTATTGACTCGTCCGATCCAGGACATGGGCCTGCTATTATATTCCTTACATTTTTTTTGTACTTCGTCTAACAAGGGGAGGTAGTTGATCCTATACAGTTTTCCGATTGAATTAGCCAACTCTATCCCCAAATATTTTATTTGCTTCTTCCAAACAAATTTATGTTCATTCTTTAGTATCCTCTGCTCGGTTTTACTTACATTAATATTAAGAATATGAGACTTAGAGGGATTAACCCGAAAATTTGAAAGGGCTCCGTATTCAGTAAGGGATTTCAAAAGAATGGGCATCGTCTTCCGAGGGTTACCTACGTAAAACAAAATGTCGTCTGCAAATGCCGCCAATTTGTGGGACTCCCCCTCCACTCTACATCCCTCTATGTCAGGGTTATTTCTTATTGATGACAATAGGGGCTCCAACGTCAGGACGAAAAGGAGAGGGGACAGGGGGCAGCCTTGCCTCGTCCCATTCCTCATTTCAAACAATGCGGAGAGGACTCCATTTACTTTAATATTTGCCTTAGGGCTACCATAAAGGACTTTAATTCGACTAATGAATCTCGGCCCAAACCCCATGTGCTCCAGGGTACTAAACATGAACCCCCAGTCTACTCTGTCAAATGCTTTTTCTGCATCTATAGACAAGAGCAGACTGGGGGTCCCCGACTCCCTCATCCTCTGGAGGACCAATAGGGTCCGGACTCCATTGTCCCTCCCTTCCCTCCCTGGGACGAAGCCCACTTGATCAGGATGGATCAGTGCCTCCAGATGCCCTCTCATTCTCTCAGCCAAGATTTTGGCATACAACTTAGTGTCTGCGTTCAACAGGGAGATAGGCCTGTAATTAGAACACTTAGATCCATCTTTCCCTTCTTTAGGGAGAACTATTATAGTTGCTGACAGGGAGGCTTCGCCCATAGCGTATGTTATTCCAAGCCCATTCATATATTGTTGGAGTCTAGGGATCAGGATCTCCTTAAAAGTTTTATAGTAAAAGATGGAGAAACCATCTGGGCCCGGGCTTTTCCCTATAGAGGAGTTCTTCAGGGCTCGTAATATTTCCGCTTCCGAAATTGGCTGTTCTAGTGCCTCTCTATCCTCCTGACCCAGAGATTCCAGCCCCGCTCTTTTAAGAAAGTCTGAGATTTTTTTTATATTATTTTTTTTTTTTGATATTTTTTTTGTTTGGTCCCCCTTTTTTGTATCCTTATAATCTACAGAGTACAGCTCTTCATAATACGCCTTAAAGGATGAAGCAATATCTTGGGAGGTATATTTAAACTCACCGTTTTTGTCTTGGATTTTTTCTATATAATTTTTTTTTTTTTGTTTTTGAACTATTCTTGCCAGGTGTTTACTGGATTTATTCCCCCAGATATACCGTTCTTTTATTGTCCTGTTATAAATCTGCTTTGCATCGTGTTCTAAGCAGTCTCTAAGTTCATCCCTCTTTGCTAAAAGGTCTTGGAATACAGCCTTATTTTGGGCCGAGGCTGCCTTATGTTTTTGTTCAAGGTTTTTTAAGTCGTTCGACAGATCCTGCACTTTCCTCCTCCTCTCTTTATCCGCCCACGCGGCTTTCCCTATCAGTATCCCTCTAATGAATGCTTTGTGTGCCTCCCAAAGATTGGCTCCACTGACTTCCCCATTATCGTTATCAGTAAAAAAAACCTCCAATTCTCTTTTTACGCATTCCACCACTTCCCCGTCTCGCAGTAACTCCTCATTTAGTTTCCACCCACATGATGGGGGTTTATAATCTGGGACAGCCAGAGTCACGGAGGCGGGGGCGTGGTCGGACAGCGTAATTGTCTCTATTTTTGTTTGTAATACCCTATCCAAAATTCCGTGATCAACAAATATATAATCTAATCTAGTGTACGTCCCGTGGACAGGGGAGAAAAACGTGTAGTCCCTTGTTTGGGGGTGCTGTACCCTCCACACGTCCAACAGTTGTTTATTGTAGAATTCATTTTTTACTGACGATAACTGTTCGTTTCTTGTCCCCTGGCCACCGGACGTACTATCTAAACTGGGGTCCATGGTAAAATTAAAATCGCCCATAAGAATTACATATCCCTTTCTGAAAGCCCCCAGTTTTCTCAATATCCCTTTCATAAACTTAATGGGGTTATTATTTGGCGCATAAACATTAGCAAACGTATATTTTGTTCCAAATAGGGATCCCCTCAGAAACAAATACCTTCCCTCTGGATCAGCCTTTCTATCTTCTAGCTGGAAATGCATATCTCCTGAAAAGCCAATGGCCACCCCTCTAGATCTACTTGAGGGAGAATCGGCATAGAACCAGTTAGGGTATGTTCTTGAGAGCAGTTTCAGATTTGTGTTGTGAGCAAGATGTGTTTCTTGGAGGAAGATCACATTGGCCCCATACCTCCCTATCTCTTCGAGAATCATATGCCGTTTGCTAGTAGAGTTCAATCCTTTAACATTATAGGTTAGGAATTTCAAGTCGTGAGTCATTAGTCAATTAACCAAAAAAAAAAAAAAAAAAAAAATTGCCTGATTATAGGGCAGCGATGAGAGTCTCCCTCCCCGGACCCCTTCCCTCCTAAACCCCTCCCTCCCCCCTCCCCCCCCCCCCCTCCCCATCCCTCCAACCCTCCTAAGCCCCTCCCTCCCCCCCCCCCCCCCCCTCTTCCTCCCCCTCCCTCCTTCCCCTTCCCGACCCCATCTCGGGTCTCTGTTCCGGCGATGACCCATTTCTTAGAGTCCCTCGGAACAGCTAAGGTGAGGTGGGGTTCTTTCCCCGCCCCCTCCCACTTTTCTTTTTCCCAGTTGGACTCGGGGAAAAGTGGGCCAGGTGGATGGAGAAGTGCTGGATGAGATCTAATCTATTTTCTCCATTTAGCTCCCCCCGTGATCCACTCGTCCCCCCCGCCACCCCCGACCCATCCCAAAATCGCCCTCCCAGCTCTCTGTCCATCCCGGAAGAGCGGGAGTAGAGATGTTAAGGTTGGTGCAAAAGTCCTGCAGCTCCTCTGGTACCCTGAGTCTGGCAGACCGTCCTTCTTTTATGCCGATGAGGCATGCTGGGAACCCCCATCTATATTTTACATTTTCTTTACGCATTACTTCCAACAGCGGTCTCTGATGCCGTCTTCTTTCTAGCGTGCGTGCCGAGAGATCCGCATACAGCTGTATCTCGGTGCCTTCGTATTGTAAATGGGGGTTACCTCTTGTCTTCTGCCAGATGTTTTCTTTATCCCTAAAATTCCGGAACCTAACTATTACATCCCTTACTCTTCCGTGCTCTGATCGATCCAGCGCTCCAATGCGATGTACTCTTTCAATCGTCGGGAATTTCCCCTCTTCTAGCCCTGTTATGGGGCAGAGGAGTGATCTGACTATTTTTTCTAGATCCTCCCCTTTTTGTTCTGGGATCGCCCTCAGGCGGATATTTTGTCTTCTGTCTCTGTTCTCCTGGTCTTCTATTTTCTGTAACATTTCTCTCTGATTCAGTTGACATCTTTTGAGTGATATCTTTATGTTGTTAATTTCCTTGGCCATTTCCTCTACTCTTTCCTCCACCACCTCAACTCTGGTCAACAAGTGACCCAGGTCCTCTCTCAGAGTAGTTATTTCCATTTTTATCACATTTTCCACTTTCAATAACATAGCCTCCATTTCTCTTTTTGTTGGAAGTTGGTCGCCCCTATCCTGATCTTCAGCTCTACTACTCTCCACTTCGCTTCCATTTGTGCAATCGTCTCTAGATTGGTCATGTGCCCCTTCCGATTTCCTGTTAGTACCTTTATTTTTCTCCATAGTAGCCTTGGGTTGGTGGTTGGTCTCCGGGGTTTTGGGGATACCTCCTTGTTTTAAATACTGTTGAATGGTGCTCGTATCTTCTTTTGGTGTTTTAGAGGCCCCTTTTTTGGGTGCTTTGGTTGTACTTTTACTCATTTTTTCCAACTTCACCCCTCTTGTTCTCCTCCTCTGCCCTAGCTCCCTTTCTATACCCACACTTTTCAACTGCCCTTGGAGTATACTTAATTTATATTTGTGTTCCTAGAAGGGTTACTATGTTGTCTTACGTTCAGCACCCACTGTAAGATTGCATAGAGAAGGGCCTTAGGGAATGCAGGTCCTAGGGAGGAGGGGTAGCCGGGATGCGAATCTATGCCCCGGATCCTGAACCCTTCTAGGGGAAGGGGAAGGAAGCCAGGTTTTCCTAATGCGCTAACTTTCTCAGGCTCTCTCGGAGTATACAGTAATGGAGCAGCAGGGAATCTGCTCGTACCCGTTTTGGTTCCAAAATTTTTCAATACGTATGCTTCGTGTGCTGTTTTCTGTGATGAAGTTCTAATGAGTCCCCCGGGTTGGGTGGTTAGTTTGCTGGTTGCGTACGCACACAGTCTCTGGCTGTGTCCCAGCTCTCTATGGGTATTAGGGGGGGAGAGGGGTCTATTCCCACTCCTCAAAGCCAAGCCAACGAAAAAAAAAAAAAAAAAAGAAAACCAAAAATGCTACTGTAGGCAAACCCAAAAAAAAAAAAAAAAAAAGAGAGAAAAAAAAAAGAAAAAAATATTCCATCTCTCTTCCTTTTTCCTTCTCCCTTTACAACCAACAGGGGGCATACAGTGCCTTACGGAACCTTTTACTGTTTTTTTCAGGCATTGAGAAGAACAAACATTGTGTCATCTTCCATGTGTGTGTGTTGTATTGCCCCAAACTTCAGGAGGTCTTAGGGGGGAGGAGAGAGTGGTCTTTTCACTCTCCTCAAGTCAGTGGCCAAGACAGAGAAACAAAAATAAAAGAGGAGAAAAATAAAAATAATATAACGCCAGTCCTGGATAAATCACACACAAGACACTTTGGCCGTGGAGGGTGTTGCGCAAAGTCTCGGGTAATACCGTGAAGCTATTATGTGAGGTAGTTATTTCTTTTTTTTTTTTTTTTCCCCTAGCGGCCATCCGGGGACATCCCAGTGCTTTAATGAACCTTTAATGAACCTTTTCCCGGGCTTTTACAGGAACTGCCAAACATTTAGCGTCTTTCTTAATAGCACTATAATAAGCAGCCTTGGCTTACCTCCAGTTTGTTGAAAAAGTTCTTCCGGCCCAAGTGAATGTAGTATACTCACAGTTTGTGCCTCGGGTCTCCTAGATTTTTTTTTTTCACCTATGCTGTAGATCAGGCTTACTCTGCTTCAGGAGAGCGTGTTGGAGAGAGCGAGCGAGCGATGGCGCCGGGGGGGCGGCGGGGGAGGAGGGGAGTAGGACCAGGGGGAGAGCTGGAGGGACACCGTTCAAATTCGCGTCAGGGCATCGCTCCGGACCAGGTTGCCGTAGGTTTGGCTATTCGCCTGGGTCTCCCCAGCTGCGGTGTGCTAGCCGGCGTACGGCGCTGAGACACTCTCGGTCCTCCCGCCCGACACGCTAGCCCTTTCTCCTGGAGCCTCTCACGCTCCGAAGTGTCCCTGCACGCTCCTCCGCATCACCTCTCACAGATCCACCTGCAGGCTGAGACCCCTCCCTCCGTGCCTACGTCCTACGTCTGCACGTCCATCCCCCGTTAGACTGCTGTGTTAACTAAGCGCTTCCAGAGATCAATTGTAGGTGTCTGTGGGGACTTCCATTTTAAGAAAATGGCCTTTTGTGCATAAAACAGGAACAAGCCTATCAATTTTTTCATGGCTTTAGACATGGCCAAAAGGTGGGCCAGACCCAGGTAACGGTTAGACTTTTTGGGGAAGAAATGAAAACATAATCTTAATTTCTACATGGAATAAGCCCTGTGGTGTAAAGCTAAACTAAGAGTGCAGTCACTTCAGTTATTTCCACACTTCTAGTGACCCATCAGACCTTGAACATTATAAACAAACTGCAGAGCTGAGACCAAAGAACCAAATATATTTACAATCTCTGGTTTGTTAAATAAAAAGATGGAGGAAGCCCAATACCTCTAAGGGCCCTTTTTTACACGGGGCAGATCTGTAATGATCCGCCCAGTGAACATCCGCTGCTCAGCGGGGATCGCTCCGCTGATTCCCGCTGAGCCGGCGGATGACAGGGCGGTCCCTGCACACTGTGCAGTGACCGCCCTGTCAGATCTTCGCTCTCCTCCCCTGTCAGATCTCCGCTCTCCACTATGGAGGATCGGATGAACACGGACCGTCTGTCCGTGTTCATGCGATCCACTCTGCAGACGGATAGAAAAATAGGGTTTTCCTCCGTCTGCAGAATCGGACCATAGCAGACACGGACGATATCGGGTGTCAGCGGATGTTCATCCACTGACACCCGCTATCCCATAGGGATGCATGTATGTCCGTATTTCATCCAAAAACGGATGGATGACATATTAACATACGGTCCACCCGTGTGAAAGAGCCCTAAAAGTTGACACGCATCTACTTGACTGATTGTTTTCAGGGTGAAATACCTGTCTTTAGCCAGAATTTATTGAAGAAAGCTTTAAGACTTGTTTGTTCAGCTGACCACCTTCTAGTAAAATTAACAAGGCTGTCCAAAGTCCCTTTTAGACAACTACCAGAGAAAAACAAACTTGTTTCACTAATAAGTGTTATATCTGCCTATTTTAAAAGTATATGATAATAAGGTGTTCAAATTATATATGTTATATTTCATATCATAGATATAGTCATGATTTCAGTGTATGCTGGCACAATAGTAATTCTGTTATAAAATAAAAATATATTATTTTGATGTAGAGCATATTAGAAGTAAAAATAGCTTTAAGTTGACCAATTCTTGTTGTTAATGACATTATATATATATATATATATATATATATATATATATATATATATATATATATATATATATATATACAGTATATACAGTATATATATCTTATCAATCAACCGTGTATACATAAATATACTGTATATACATATAGCATGTGTTTTTACCTAGATGAATTAGTAATCATAGTATCTAAATTGGTAAAACATATATTCATATTAAATAATTTTGTGTGATATTAATGTGTAAAGATTGTACAATCATCTTGTACTGGTTGCCAGATCTCCTCATTATTGCAGGATATGCTTACAACATTATACAGTCAGGCACACATAATGATGATATAAACATTTTTTTTCAAAATAGCACTCATAGAACTATTTCAGGTTACATTTTTCTGCTCGGTGGTTGAAAGAGGTATTACCTAAACTTACAAAAAGGAAATCAATAGATCTTTCCACCAATGAAAAATAAGTTACGTACACTAATATCAGAAATTTATGTACAGCCATGTATATGCCTGAGTTCATTACGTTCTGTAACACATAAGTTCCATATATTGATTCTGATTGGATGTTACTCCATGTTTGTAATATCTGTATACTTGTTTTATGCTCAATAAAAACTTTTGAAAAGAAAAATAAGTTACACCTTCTGGGCTAGGTTTATGAAAATATTTGTTGTTAATTGTTCAAAGCGGTATTTAAGATCACCGACCATTACCCAAGAGATGGACAGATACACACATCATCCATCAACTTCATACACTCCATAGGAATCCATCAACTCATACACCCACTCACACTCATGAACATTCATTGACATTCATACTTCATCATCGTGCCTTATACTCTGAAATTAAGGAAGCAAGACACAGCTCCCCCTTAAGCAGATACCATCTTCGAAACAGCAACCATCTTAGGAGACTCTGATAACCACCATATTAAACCAGCAGCCATTTTGGGAAGGGTAATTATATTGTACTGATTCTAACTTATATTTATTCAGTTTTATTTGAAAATAGTGATTATTGATTATTATTGAACAATTAGATATTTTTTCCTCGAGGCGATAACCAATTTGTAGATTTTCTTTTAAATTAAATTTTTACATTACAATTTTTTTAATTTTTCTTAATAAAATAGACGTCTGTTGACATAGCTATTTTATTTCACGCTGTTGATCACTTACTTACCTGCAGTATAGTAATGGTTAAACTTGTAAAATACAGACGTTCTGTCTAATCATCATATACTGTATATGGTTATTGACACTACAGGGAAATTACCGTATATACTCGAATATAAGCCGAGATTTTCAGCCCTTTTTTTAGGGCTGAAAGTCCCCCCCTCGTCTGCCTACATGAACAGCGTGTCATGCAGACAGACGGCAGTGTTCAAAAGCCGCGCCTCCTCCTCCTCCCCGTCCGTGATAGGAGGAACACTTACTTTCCCAGCAGTAAGTCAGTGTGCAGTGTTCCGCCTATCACGGACGTCCTGTCATTCTCATCTCATGGACAAGGATGAGAGGATGTCCGTGATAGGCGGAACACTGCACACTGACTGCTAGGAAAACAGTGTTCCTCCTATCACGGATGAGGAGGAGGCGCGGCTTTTGGATCTTGAATTGAATGGCGCCTTACACGCTGTGGGGGCTAGATCGCACAGGGAGGGAGGCACATAAAGTCTGCAATGGTGGCAATAAGATCGCACAGGGAGGGATACGGCCCCGGACCCAGGACATGCAGATCGGCACAGGTAGGCTGCAATGGGGACACGGGGGGTTTGTACAGGACACAGGGGACATACAGCTGCAGATGGGCATTTGCTGACCCTCTTTTCAACTTACAGTAGCTGCTGCATTTTTCACCCTCGGCCTATACTCGGGTCAATACGTTTTTTCCCAGTTTTTTGTGGTAAATTAGGGGCCTCGGCTTATATTCGGGTCGGCCTATACTCGAGTATATACGGTAATCATATTTGTGTCATTCAGAAAGTACAGCACTCCCATTAGCGGATGTTTCAATTGGTTTTCAATATTTTGAGTAACATTTATTTATGTCAACCAATGCATTTTACTATTTTGTATGAATACATGTCTGGTAAATAAATCTCCTATTTTTAGTCTGTGTTCATATTGATTGATCCTGTAGTCCTAAAATTATTATTGTTTAAAAATTACTCATACACAACTATCGTGCAGAAAATTATCCTCATAAGCACGACAATATAAACATCAACAGATAAGAGTACAGATATAGAGATTACAGAGCTTATACACTTGGAGACAGTAGTCCAAAAAGACTGGATGACAGGGCATTCCCAGAAGACATGTATAAATGTTGTCAGAACTTCCGGATTGCACCAACATTTAGACCCCTTTCACACTGAGGCGCTTTGTAGGCGCTATAGTGTTAAAAATAGCGCCTGCAAAGCGCCCTGAAAAACCGGCTCCATTCACTCCAGTGTGAAAGCCCGAGGGCTTTCACACTAGAGTGATGCGCTGGCAGGGTGTCAGAAAAAGTCCTGTCAGCAGCTTCTTTGGAGCAGTGAAGGAGTGGTGAACTCACCGCTCCTCCACCGCTCATCCCCATTGAAATCAATGAGGCAGCGCTGCTATACCGTCGGCAAAACACGGCTGTGGCAGCGTTTTGCGGGCAGATTTAACCTCTTTTCGGCCGCTAGTGGGGGGTTAAAACCATGGCGGCACAATGTGAAAGGGGTCTTATCAAGGTGCGATGGAAATATCCTAATCCATTTTTAGGGAGTGAAGAATATTCTATGAAGAATTTTTAATTGTATTAGTCGATCAGTCTGATGTCCACTTCTGGTAGTTAGAGCTCCAGCTGCATGTCAGAATAGAAACTACTGGGAGGGACTAAAGAGCAGAGTAGATAGGATGACTCTGAGTTGTAGTGCCACACCACAGTTACTGCCGGTGAGACGCTCCGTTCCAGCAGGGTTGGACAACAGCAGGAGGATCCCCCTGTGACCGCTGATCTTGTTTTCAGGTCTCTGGCAGAAATACAGATGGGGGCGTGGCCGAGAGCGGCATGTGAGAGGACGTGCATCACTGAGCTCCCGCACTGATCCTCCACCGATCCTCTTTCCAGTCAGTTATACTGCCCTAAACTGGGCACCACACGGAGCAGGAACCCCCCTGGTGTTCCTGGACCCCCGACCGGGAGAATCCGCAGGTATGCAGACCCGCAAAACCGCAGAGAACAGGCCACCGGATTTCCAATATGGCGCTGCCGCACCATCTACACAGCGCACATGAGGCTGGGAGAAACCCAAGGACCCAGGTAAGCCACCTAAAACCCCTAAGGGAGCCACTAAGGAGCCCCCCAGAGACATGCTCTTCTTCACACAAAAGCTGACAGCCCAGGGGAAAGGGGAAGACATGCTGGCCACCCCTGCTGTGTTTCACACGCAGCAGGAGGATGAGACACAGACACAGGGCCCTGCAGCTTCCCCCAGCCAGAGCCTCCCTGATGTGGAGGAGTTGGAGGAGGAAGAGGAGACAGCACAACCCTCCCTGGCTGACATACTGAGGGTAGTACAAAAGTGCACAGCATCAGTCCATATACTGCAAGATCAGTTTGGAGGCCTGAAAGAAGAGTTGGGGTTTATCAGACATGATTTACAGAAAACAAGGGAGCGCACCACTGTGGCTGAAGGCCGCATCAGTGAGATAGAAGACAGGCTAACACCCCTGATGAGAGATAAGCAAATCACAGCCAGAATTGCCAGAGCAAACAAAATTAAATCTGATGAGATTGAAAATCATTTGAGACGGATCAATATCCGTATAGTGGGGCTCCCTGAGAAGTCTGAGGGCAGAGACCCCACGGAATTTTTTGAACAGTGGCTAGTGCAGGTGTTCGGCAAGGAGGTGTTCACCCCATTATATTCGGTGGAACGTGCACACAGGGTGCCATCCAGACCCCTTCCACCAGGCCACCCACCACGTACCATGATAGCCAGGATCTTCAACTATAAAGATAAGGAGAGAGCAACGTAACATTCAATTTTATCGTATCTCATTTTATCTTGACTACTCGGCAGAGGTACAAAAGCGAAGAGCCAGATTTATTGATGTTAAGAAACGCCTGCAGAGGCGGGGGGCCAGGCACACTTTTTTGAGGGTGCCGCAGAAGCATCCGCCTGGCTGGATGCCAATGAACACATTGTCAGACAGGCGGGCAGAAATGCAGCAGACGGGGACTGATTCTACTGCCCCTACACATGTGCCTATTCTTATAAAGTTATTGCAACTTTGGGCTGGGAAGCCATTACCTTCTACATTCCACAGGCGTTGTGAGCAAGTGACGTAAATTTAAAACACAGTTAAGTAAACTACTGAACCGCAGTACCTACAAGTTTTAATCGGTGCTTCGGGTTAAGTTGCTATGAGTAACCCACTGTTTTTTGCACGTATCTTACTTTCTTTCTGGTTTACTCAACTCAATGACTGCACCCTCCCTTTTATGAAGATGGGGTCACTCTCCTTATTATGCTGGGAGCTTTGCTCTCTAGGCAGTCGCAGGGACAAGGGGGCCCTTTGGTTGTATTTTTCAGTTGTGCTTTTTTCTACTTTTGTGCTATGTTTACACTACAGCTCTACCTCAGGTGGGAACCAGCAAGTGAGCAGGAGGGACTGGGCCACACACGGCTCCATCTTCCAGGACACATTCGGGTACTTTTCCTGGAACTCAGGTACCTGGCTCTTTTTGTTACACTTGGCGCATTGCAGCGGCACACTCACTACAGCGCCTAGGGGCTACACAACACTACACCCTGTGATTATTGATGTATGTTATATCCAATGGGTACTGTATCTGTAATGTCCTGGAATATTAGGGGAATTCAAAATCCCCTAAAGCGTACAATGTTCACTACTATCCTCAAGAAACACTCTCCCGCCATTTATGCACTACAGGAGACTCACTTGATACCGGAAACGGTCTTGTGTCTAGGATTCTCCTGGGTGGGGAGTGCGTACCATTCTACTCACACCTCTTTCTCAAGGGGTGTGAGTGTACTGGTACACTGTGCCATAGACTTTCAATTGCTGGACAAACTGATAGATGTAGAGGGGCGCTATGTGATATTGTTGTGTAAGGTTTACCAATTACAATGTATACTTGCCGCTGTTTATGTGCCACCCCCTTTTTCCACAGATGTTTTATGGGTTTTACTGACATTTCAGTTGGGACATCCAGATGTCCCCTTTATTGTTGTGGGCGACTTAAACTGCTACATGGATCCTGTTCTGGACAAACATCCACCTCCACCGGCTTCCCGCATAAGGGCTGGAACAGCGGAAGTTTACAG